>CAJUYH010012098.1:0-10387 GCA_910591685.1 Galerucella tenella | reverse complement strand
ACCGGTTTGATTATTGAACAAATTCTATACCAATCGAAAGTATGAAGCCCATAGAATATGCAAACGTTAGGTTGCCTATTTTTTTCCGGTCACAACCCTCAGGTTGCCAGGTATAAACAGGTGAATCGATACTAGCATTTTGCACCGGTCTGATTATTAAATGAAATTTATATGATAATAAAGATTATTTAATTCTGAACACGGTGGTATAGGGTTGCCTGCGAAAAATCAGTCCCGAATTTCGGTTGTCGAATTTCAGAAAGTAAAATATTGCCGCGAGGTACGACTGAGAGGTACCAACCACCCATCCCATGCGTTAGGAGAGGATAGCGATAGACTCGCATATGATGTGCATCATTTTGGAGTAGATTCTCTTATAGTTACAATTGAAAAAACGTGCTACTATTTATTGTTGGGGAAAATGGCGGCAAAAAAGTGTTGATTGTAATAATTGCAATGATTTAGCGCTCAAGTTAGGAATCAAATTTTGCCAAAGTCTTCCCGCCTTCTATTCGTTTACAAGTTGCGACTATACGGCAACATTTTATAATAAAGGAAAAGTAAAACCTTTTCAGCTATTTCCTAAAAATGGGAAATATCAAACAGTTTTTGCCTCATCAACAGATGCTACTGCTACTGACATTTTCATTGATAAAAGAATGAAAACCGTTCAAGAATTTACGGCTTGTATGTATGGTATCAAGAGCTACACCAACGTGAATGAGGCGAGATATCGCATTTTCATCAAAAATAACTCTGCTAAAGAAGACTGCGAGCAGTTTTTAAAAAAAATAAAAGGCTTCGACTTCAACTCCATACCACCATGCTGGATATGATTAATTTAAAAAATTTCTATTTCTCTACCCAGATAGCACACTACATCTTAAAGACGTCCAGTTCATAACTTACTTTGGTCCAAATGTCCTGGTACGTAAAACGGACGTTTTTAAGACGTCCTTCTTACGACAAGTTTAAAACGCCTTTGTAGGGATATTTTAAAGACGTCTTAAATATGTCGGTAATGTGGACGTTCAACTCTCTTAGCAATATTTGAAGGGGCAAGTCTCCAGCATCACTAAATTATTGAGCACTTGAAAGGTAGAGGGCAACACAGACATACACTTCCCATTCATGTCATCCTTTAACATATAAATCAACATTTGGAACTAACCTTACAATGGACTCGGATCAGATAGTTGTTGAATATTATGGAGAAAAGAGAAAAGTCAGGGGAACTGTATCTAGAAGTAGAAAGTAAAATTTTCCAATAAAACCCACTTCTAAATCTAAATCTAAACACTTTGAAGGTATGGTTGAAATAATACCCTACTTGGTGTACCTCATCACCTTCTAACACATTGCGTAGAAAGAAATGGAAAAAGGCAAGTCTGTGATTGATCCTTATCAAAATATAACAATAATGAATCGTTCAAATGTATTACAAACGTTAATTCTAATATTTGACTTACAATAGTTTGATTGGTTGATGTTTAGACTACGCGTAAGCGCAGCCTATCTATCGCGTGCTCAAAATACTATGAAGGCATTACTTTCGTAGCGGCAATGTGTCTTACGCCTTGTTCTACTGTCAGGTCTGTACTTTGTTGTTTACGGTCAATTATTATCCATGAAAAGTGAATATCAATATTTTAATAATGATAATTTATTCACCATTTGATATAAAATACTGTCAAAAAATGATGCATAGATGTACCTAGTGAATAAAAAAGAATAACTTACGAGGTAAATTACCTGTATGTAAGTACAATAAAATAGAAATAAGAAATATATATAATTACAAAGTTATTACTTATATTCTATGGAAACACAATTAAAATTATACAGATATGAATTAACTTCACTCGACAATTTCCCAATATTTTACATCTATTTTACACCTAGTAAATTTTGTATTTTTTGCCTTGATAATTTTGTAAGTAACTTTTCGAGCTCTTTTTTGATATTTTTGTCATTTATTTCGCAGCTTTGTTGTTGAAAAAAGAAATTCAAAACTTTTGGTCCAAGGTAAGCAAATCCTCTTTGTCCCACAGATTTCAACATTGAAGGTAAAACATAGATACTCTGCTGTCTCGTAATATATGAATGATTGCCAGTTGAAAGTAATGAAAATTGGTAAAGAAAAATAGTTGACGACAATCAAAAACTTCTGTTTCTTTGTCTGATTGATCACTAGAATACATTCTGTTTCTACCAGGAATTATTTTTAAAAACCTTCGTTGAAGAACCTCAAGGGGGTTCAAGTTCAAGTTCATGCGCCACCCCAAGCAATATCTGAAAACTGTCTTAATCTATAAAGTATTGTTCTAAGTTTTTTCAATAAATAATCAATATGAGCATTCCATTCCAGACTATACCATCAATAATTATCCCTAGATATTTAATTTTTCTCGTTGGATTAATTTTTATGTTATTTTGGATAATTAGGTCGAAAGTTGGGAGATAAATTGATTGGGAGCTAAAAGGTGTGTTAAAATGTTTTTCCGAAGTTTATGGATAGGAGTCTGTCGTCAAACCATCCCTTAAGTTTTTCTAAATGTTTTTCGACCTTAGTTTTTAATTTAAACAAGTTATCATCGCTATAAAATATGACAGTGTCATCAGCAAAACTTATTGATTCATTTATTTAAATAATACAAAAATATGCATGGATACACGGAAAAACATCAGCATTTTGAAAGTTCTCAAGTATTTTCAGTTAGAAAAAGAAGCTGGTAATTATTAATTTCATAGCCTTTTCGAATTTGGCTGAATATGATCCTGAGGATTTTATTTATCAAATTTAAGGTTAGCTATATGTCAAAATAGCAAATAAAATGAACGACATACCGAAAACCCGGATATACGTCACAACCGATGACCCGCACGAAGAAGGGTATTGTTTCAACCATAGAAAAAATATTTCAATAATAGTTATTAGCTAAATTAGTTAAAGAAGAGTGATAAATATAATAGAATTTTGTGGAATTAGATAAAAGGGCATTATAACTTCCTTTTTTATCAGGTAAAAAGACGGGATATAAATACGTCCAAGACTGTGTGCCTTAAAGACGTACAAAAATGGATGTCACAAAGACGCCTTGTTTTGTAACAATGTACGTCCTAAAGACGTCTTCAAGACATATTTTGGATATTAGCGGACATCTTCGAAACGTCAGGAACATTGTGAACAAACGTCTTTAAGATGTCTTTGAAACGTGTTTGTGCTATCTGGGTAACTATTTCCGTAAATTCCATGTGGCTTAATGCAACGGATCCATTATGCGTGAAACTTCCGCCTGAGAACTGCGGTTGGTTCTTAGATGAATATTTGAAACCAGTAGGGTTCATTGGGGATCATACACCTTCAAAGGTCGAAGACATTGTCGAAAGAACTGAAAGGGTGAGTGATGACGAAGAAGGTTCAGAAGTTGTAGATCATAGTTTTATGTCCGATGACTCGGAAACTGAATAATTTAAAAAAAATTGTATATACAATTTTTTACAATAAACAGAAGTTTTTCTTGATTGTTGTTTTCTATTTTTCTATTTCTAACGTTAAAGTTATTGTTAAAAACGAAAATTAAATTTCAATGTTCACTACCCTGTACCTCTCTTGATATCAACATTTTATTAGGGCTAATTGGTATAAATCGCAATATTTTGAAGTGAAAATTGTACTGTACTTTTAACGACAATTACTCAAGGACCACCCCGTATAATACTAATCTGACAAATTTTATCTTTATTATTAAAAAACAAAATAAGAAGCAAAAATCAAGAAAAACTTCTGTTTATATATATTGTGAAAAATATATATACAAATTTTTTTAAAATTATTCAGGTTCCGAGTCATCGGACATAAAATGTCTTCGACCTTTGAAGGTGTATGATCCCCAATGAATCCTACTGGTTTCAAATATTCATCTAAGAACCAACCGCAGTATTCAGGCTAAAGTTTCAGGTATAATGGATCTGTTGCATTAAGCCACATGGAATTTACGAAAATAGTTTGTCAAATTTTCTGAATTCATGGTGGTATGGAGTTGAAGTCGAAGCCTCCTATTTAAAGAAAAACTACTCGCTGTCTTCTTAAGCAGAGTAATTTTTCATGAAAATGCGATATTTCGCCTTATTCACGTTGGTGCAGTTCTTGATACCATACATACTAGCCGTAAATTCTTGAACGGTTTTTATTTTTTCATCAATGAAAATATCAGCAGCATCTGTTAATGATGCAAGAACTGTTTGATATTTTTCATTTTTCGAAAATAGCTGAAAAGGTTTTACTTTTCCTCTATTATTATAAAATGCTGCCGTATAGTCGCAACTTGTGAACGCATGGAAGGCGGGAAGAAATGGGCAAAAATTGATATTGCATATTCTATGGGCTTCATACTTTCGATTGGTATAGAATTTGTTTGATAATCAAACCGGTGAGATGTTTGAAGGAAATTTTTTTAAGAATAATTAATTAATCATATCCTGGACTGTAATTTGTTGGGCAACCCATATGCAGCATGTTTATTGACATATCTAATTTAATATAAAAAACGTTTAATTAAATAAGCATCTCGGTGATATCGGGATCCTATACTATAGTAGGAATTTGGAAAATGTGAAAAAGTTTGTTGATAAAACAAAAAGAGGGAACTGAAAATGAATAAGACGTTGAAAATTTAATACAAAAGTTAAAACTTTATAAAAGCAGTTAAAAGTGAGCTCCAAGATTTTAAAGTGACGGTTAACATTTTGTTACAAGTTAGTAACTCTACACAAGTACTCACCTGGCAAGAAATGTAATTTATTTAAACGAATTTTACAAAAAGAAGTCCAGGAGGCAGATCGTTCAAGAAAACCCCAGATATATTCCTAACTGTTTCGTATGTAAAAGTTATTTGACATTTTCACTGGCACATAATATCCAACATTAAGTAATCTCATCAAGAAGAGGATTGGAAGCCGGCATTTTCCGTAATTTTCCTGAAAAGTGCATACAAACTATAAAGTCGCCATTTTTAACAATTTGTAGGTTTAGATTAACGATTTTCATTTATATGTAGGCTGTACATTTAGATAAGATTATTAAGATAGTAAAAAGGAAGCTTACCTTACGGAACAAATAACACGATTATTTTTTTCACTTGTCAAAATCTGACATTTTGGTGGTTTTAACCAATAGCAATACATTATTCTAGCCAATCATTCGGTATTATACTGATAATTCTGCTTCCTCATCGATAAAACCTTGTTTACATCGAAACGTCAAAATTTTACTTTGAATTTGTCATTATTGACAACTAAAAGTGCTTTGAAGTTTATTGAAAAATGAACACAAACCGATTGAGTGCCATCACCCAAGAGAATATTAAACATTCAGGTAATACAAAATTTTAAATTTATGAAAAAAATAATCTTCCCAAATACAACTCGCTCTTAAAATTTTATCACATGATTTTTTATTTTCATCACTCAAACTTGTTTATTTGAGGCAAAAACATTCAAACAAACCGTATTTAGATAAAATCCCTCGTCCTAAACGGACTCGTGATTTTATCAATCGGTTTGTTTTCATATTCTTGCAAAATAAACAAGTTTTCGTGAAAAAGAAAAAATTATCGATAAAATTTGAAGCACTCGTGGTATTACCTTTGATAATTCAATTCTTGATATTTCATAAAATATAAATCAAATTTAACATTCATGAAATAATCCCAGCCGTTGGCAAGTCACTACTAATATGAACACATGTTCCGATCGGACACGATCATAAACGGGGAGGACCGATATTATGGTTTCCGGATGCGCAAAGTTTTTAAATAATTTTAAGTGATTGTTTGCATGTATATGGTTGAGAATTAAAACGAATTTAAAGGGGGTAATAATTTTCAAATAATAAATAATTGATTAACGCATGTTCCTGCTTTGTAAAATAAAATATTTGAATGTATTTTGTTTGACTATCTGATATGAAGGTAAGTAACATATTTCAAAGAACCCAAACCAACTGAGATAGAGCAATTAAAAATTTGTGATTATACAGGGTGATCATTAAAATTCACCGCATCACCTGTATACATTATAAAATATTATTATTATTACCACAAAATTTATGAGTTTTAATTCAAAAATATCACTCACTTTTATTTGAAACTACAGTTTTGGAATATACAATTGGTGAATTATTTGAATCGTAAGATGCTATACCAAATCTTCGTGACATTTTTGAACCAGTTGTCAGTTTGACGCTCAATCAATTTTTAATGAAAAAAAAACACCCAACTGAAAACACCAAATGTAGGGTATTATCGCTGTAATCAATAGGTGATTGGATCAAATTTGACACATGACTTAAAATTAAGTAATTTGATTGGTTACTATATTTAGTAAAAAATTATCGCGATCATTATTGTTTTGATTACGGCCGATTTCATAAAGCAACATAAAGGATACTTCAAGTTTAAAGGATACTTTAATAAATATTATTGATTTCATAACCAATTTAAAGTATGCTTCAAACTCAAAGTATCCTTTAAGGTTAAAGTGTCGACTTTAACTCTCTAAAGTGTCATTTAACTACAATATAACTTCAAATTTTTTATATTTGTTCAAGTTTAAGTTCATTTGATGAAGAATTTATTTATATTAAAACACCAGAAGTGTATATAGGTAAAGAACAGACTGTTTCGAAAAATATGATGAGCTCTACTTTTACCAACGTTTTCGCTAAAAAAACAAACTGTTTCGTATCTACTGAATGGAAAAGAAGAGCAAAATGCTTTACCTACTAATAAGTAAGTTGTAAAATCCATAGAGTTGTGTTGTATACAATGACCAATAACTAGAATGAACAAAAACCTTCATTCAATATTCATTATATATATAATCTTTTTTTTTATTGGTGAACCATTTTACCTATTTAAAGCACGCCTCAGCGTGTTTAAATCGAACTTTTTAGCACGCGCGTGTTTTAAAGTTACCGTGGCAACATCAACAACTCGAGAAACGAAGTCTAAATCTATGGTCTAAATCATGTCTAAATGTCAATTTTTTTATTATTGATCTGACAGGAGTAGTTTGTAACGTCAAAACTTTTATTCGAACTATATTTAACAATGTCAAATTTATAAATTGAAATGGAAAGTGCCGTTGGTATTGTTTGAAATATTAATATTTCCATTTTTCAAATCTTAGGAAATGGTATTTAAATTAATACTATTGACATTCACAGAACTCAATAAGGTTGAACTTCCATCAAAATACAAATTAGTTTATGTTTTTCTCATTTCCATGACAACGCAAGGTGTACATCATATACGTCACGAATTCAACCATTTGACATTTTATTGACGTTTTCATCTATGATTTCCATTTCTTGTTGTTGTAGTAGTTATAGACCGGTATTTATAATTTCAAAGTGCACCAATAAAAAAAAATATCGTAAAGTATTCGTGGATAACTGGTCTTTAAAACACTTGCTCTATTTCGAGCACTCCGGCTTCGCCGTCGTGCTCCAAAAATCGCGTGTGTTTTAAAGACCTTAATATCCACTTATACTTTAATATACTATTATTCTACAATAAATAAAATACATGAAAAATATTTGTTTCAGTTGTAATACATAGGTACCTTTTCTGCATTACTAACTTTATTAGTAGTTTTGCATTCTAAGATATGCTTAAATTTTTCAATTTCTTGAATCAATTTCATTTTTTCTTCTCGAGAAAAATTTGAAGAGCGAATTTTCTTATCATTTTTTAAAATTTCCATTTTTTTTCCAAATAAATCGCTTTCGCAAATAATACAAACGCCACAACTTTTAACAAAACTTTACCTCATTTATTTAGACAGGAACGGAAAAACGAGCCAAATATGACAGATCTTTCTATTTCATGTCAAAATTCATAAATTCCAGGTTAACCAACACTTTAAAAAAGGACACTTTAATATTCATTATTGCACCAAACGATGGCAACAACTACTTTAAAGGGGACTTTGGTGTAAAGTCTCCTTTGGGTAGAGTGGACTCTAGTGGACATTAAAAGAGTTTTCGATTATTTACTTTTGGCTGCTAGTAGCAGCTCGTAGTGACTGAATTCCGTTCGTTTATTACCGGGCGTGACGCCTAGTCTTACCTTCCCCTTGCCCCTCAAGCACATACCGAAAAGTATGAGCTTCAAGCCACGGACATTAAATTTGATGTTTGTCCGGTTTGACGTTTATTTAAAGGTTAAGATTGTGCCGATTACGATTTAATACGATTTAAACCTTACTAAAAATATCTAAATATGCAAAAATTTCTTATCAAAAACATTATAATCGAAAGCTGTTCTTCTAACAACACAGGAAATTCATTGGCATTGGCACATGTCAGGTGGTTTTGAGCATCCTAAAAAATCGTATTCGATTTGCTCAAAGGTCGTGACGACTGAGGCGTCACGCACAAGTGCTTGAAGCCCAAATAAACGAAAGCAACATATGAAATCGGCCGTTACAATTGATTCTCAACAGCCAGGGAAATGTGGGCAAATTACAGCTAACGCGTTGGCAAAACTTCAAGACGTTGTCAGATCAACTGGTGAAATTCCAGTTTGTTTTGACGTTTATTGACATTCCATCATCGTCCAATAGTTTTTTTGGTGCTTTAAAATTCATTGTTTTTTCCATAACTAATTATTCAGGCAAATCTGCAGTGTGTAGGAAATAAATTGCCAAAGCACCTGAACAGTGAATGTCAAGAGATGGTAACATCTTTGTTGAGCTATTTTTAACGAGAATACCGAAATGGGGACCCGCTTCTAACGCTTACTGCTGTGAGAGACGTGTAATTGTATTCGCTATTTGTATTCACTATTATCAATATTATTGCTACATATTTGAATGTGAGTGATTGAATGTTCCTAATGTTGGGTTAGGTTCATTGAACTTGATATAATCTAACATTAGATTGACTTCTCTAGTTTTCGTTAAGTTGACTTCTCTAGTTTTCGTTAAGTAAGGAAAAAACACAGCTTGGCAACATCACAATATTTTGTTTTGCAACGTCATCGTCTTTTTATCGTGAATAAGCTAAATATAATTTAATATGACGTCATGGTGTTTTGACAAATTCTCATGCAATATTTAGTCCAAGTTCTGGAACAATATTTGGAATAGATTCCTTGTGTGAAACATTGGGCAACTGTTTAAAGCTATTTTAGACTATTCCATTTTATTGAACAATATTCACTTAAAGATTCTGCGATTCTGCTGGAGACCGGTATTACCATTAACGTTCGAAATGCTTATACCATTTTTTGCGCGATCGTATTAAAATATTCGAATTTCGAATAAAATAATTTAAATTTCTTCGAAATGAACGAAATGTCAAAAGTGACATTTATACTTCTCGATCAGTTTAAAATATAATTTGCATTTTGGTGAAATTGTTTTCATGCTATTAATCACTTTTTATATTGTTCTGTTCGATTCTGTTAATGAAAAAAATATCAATTATTTTTTTTTCCTTTTGTGTACTTGAATGAAATAATATATTATTTAGGACCACTTAAATGTATGTAGGGCTAAGACGTCGGTAAGTAATTTACTTACCGACGTCTGAACGGTAAGTAAATCACTTACCGACGTGTTAGACTTAGAAACCAGTAAACATAACCTACCGTCCTGACAACCGATGCTGTAAATACTCAAAAAAAGATCGATCGCGCAAAAAATAATTTTCATACCTCTAGCTCTAGTTCAAGTTCGTCTGATGAAAAATTTATTTATATTAAAAGACCAAAAGTGTATAGGGAAACAACAGACTTGTTCGAAAAATATAATGAGCTCGATTTTCATCAACGTTTTCGCTCGAAAAAACAAACTGTTTTGTATCTACTGAATGAAATTAAATCGCTTCATTATACCTACTAATGAGTAAGTTGTAAATTCCATAAAGTTGTGTTGTTTACAATGACCAATAAATGGAATTATCAAAAACCCTCATTTAATTTTCATTATACAGTGTGTCGCATTTAAGATGAAGACACCCCCATATTTTCCTTGTTTGAAAGATTACAGATTTGAATTTTTGCAGAGTCATACAATATGTTGATAGGCAACATCTTTTAAGTTAATCAACTGAAATCTGAACTTTAATATCAGCCTACTAAGATTTCACCAACGGGGTCACTTTTCGATATTTTGCTTCGCGTAAAAAATATCGAAAAAATATATTCGAGAAAGTTGTTCAGAATATCATTCCAACCCCACATACCGAAATTCATCACAAAATTCGCATTTTTAATTTTTTAATTTTTTTGCCCACCCACATTTATTATTACAAGATATTGTTCAATTTGATCAATATTCCTTTGAAAGTGCTGTTTACTTCACTAAAATATTTAAATAC
>CAJUYH010012097.1:0-10388 GCA_910591685.1 Galerucella tenella | reverse complement strand
TGCTGTGAGCCTACACACTCACCCTCCCTACTCTACAGATACAGATATACAAAACAGAAATGCATATTTTCTAGTTACAGGTCTGACAGGTTTCTTATTCACTACAAGTCTATATATTCTCGTAATTCTGATAGAATGCCGATTGAATTTCCTTCTTGTCTCCCTAAGTTATTTTCGGGATCATGGTATGGCTGATTTGTCAGTCTGTCTATCATGAGTTGTTTTTTTTTTTTGGCTTGCAATCTAGCGAGATTTAATTGCTCAAGTAGAACAAGGCGTTGCAGTTCTTGCGTTGACAAGTTTTTTGTTTCTTCAGTTTCTTGTTTCATTCTTTTCTGTGACCGCTTTTGTACAATGCTTGTAGGTGAAGACAATAACTGTGTATCCATATTAATTTCCGTAGAATTGTGTGGAGTATTTCCTTTATCATTTTATGTTCCAATAGAACATGCACCAGGAATTTTTACAAAAACTGGATTTTCTATAATTCAAAAGTTTTAAAAACTCTTCTTCCTCCTCTTGTAGTTTAATTTTGTTCCCGGTTAGATTTTTATCAGTTTTTTTCTTCACGTCTGTTATCATATTATTGAGGATTTTTTTCAACTTTTCAACAATAGTATTTGTGCCAGACATTTTGATAAATTTTCTTTAGCTTGAACAATAGTAGGAATCATTGATTTATTCAATAGAAGTTTTAGCAATTTGACAAACATAAGTCTGTAACCGCCAATTTTTACCAGCAATTCTTCCTCCCTCGAAGACATGATTTCGACGAATATACCTATACAACGCTTAAACTTGAAACCAAATGAGTTCGTTCGGTGAATCTTTTCCCATGTATGAAATTATTCACATACTACTTTTTGTAGTACGTCTCTTTCCTACTCACAGAATCTAAACCCCCGAAATGAAACCGTTTGTTCCATTACAACATTATATAACAAACAGAGATAGCCATATGATGAATGTCGGCGATAAGCTTTGACAGACCAAAGACTTTGTTTACATTTTTATTTCACATTTTTACTAATTTTTTTGCCCCTTGCATATAAATTTAATAAAAAAACAGTTGTTATAACGACTTACTTACACCCGAGTGTTCGAATTATTGTGGTAAGTAATAGTATATTATTAAACGAGCAATTTATGATAGCCATAATTCACGATGGGTGACGTTTGCGTCACGAGCCGCAGGCGAGGGGCGCAAGTCACCCAAGTGAATTATGGCCATAAATTGCGAGTAGAATACTATACTTTGTCCACGACACTTAATTTATTTATTAATAAATAAAAGTCAGTAGCGATTTGGCATATTACTAACCTCAAAATGTTGTGGCAGCTACTTCAAATAATTTGACATATATAGAGATGGGCGATACTGTAAAAAGTATCAATACAACGTACCGTTATAAATATATTGTTTTGAAATACTTAATATTAGGAAATATCGTTATGAAAAGTATCAATACTAAAAATTACAATATTTTATAGATACGATACCTATATGTCAGAAACAAATTTCCTGAACAAAATACACAGATTTAATAGTTTATTCCATATTGTACCCCCATCTCTAGTCGTGAATTATGAACCATAATACACTACAGTGTATTATGAACCATAATTCACGACAGTTGATATATGGGTACCATATACCTTTAGTTAGGAGGTAAAATATTGACTTATTATTAGGTGGTCGTGGACAAAGATTATTTATCTACTTATTATTTATTTACTTCGCAATGGAAACTAACCTTAAATTGACATTTCATCCATAGATAACATATTTCATCATGGTTATGAATAGAATTCCATCAAACTGAATTGTATGAAACATATTTTGCTGGGACTACCGCCATATCAATGTGAATTCAACGCTATTGAATTAATTTGGGCAAATTGCAAGTCATATTACAATAAATATATTGGTAAAGAGATAAGGGGTCCGGTAAGGTTCGCGACCCTCGGAATTTTGCAACGATGTTTTTTTAATAGAAAGCCCTATTGCTATAGAACGTTTCAATAAAAACAAAAATCCCCCATTTTTTTTAAATATTTGACAGTTTTCGACAATTTTGTCTTGATATCGGATGGTCACAAATTTAAGAAACAGCGGTGAATGGGCAATGTTGCCAGCTTTCATTTCCGTAGGTATTACGGCTTGGAAATAACACCAAGATTTTAGATTTATCTTTTCTCATATAACACCGATGTACTTACTATCTTTATGATCTAAAATGTATGTATTGAAAATGTACTTTTTAGACAATATTGTATGTTCCACAGGTACTAACTTGGTACGTATACTTTATGACGTTAGAGTAACAATAAATAATTATGTTTTGTGATTTTTAGTTGAAAATTAACGTCAAATGTCCCGATAAGTAGGTATATAAATATTCGTAATATCACGAACATACTGCTGAATATAAAAAAGAAGGGTTTTTAAAATAATAGCAAGAACACAGCTCCAGTGGATTGTTCTATTCAATTTTAGCCATATTTTATATTTATATTGCTATATTTCACATTCGACAAATTTTTACTTGAATAAATGGGAAAATATAGTTTTCATAAAAGGATCGAAAAGCCTCATTCATGTGGAATACAAATTATTAGCCACTTTTTCGAGAAGGGGAAGGGAATAAAGATGTTTGTATATAGATAGACATGAATAGGAAATGATTTTTATTCCATATGATGTTTTCCAAAAAGGGGAAGGGAAGTCAGTATATATGCTTATAAATGAATTTTATAATTCAAAGATCTGGATTGATTGATTGATATCGCGAGCGAAGTAAGCGCGCCGGGTCGACGTTTTGCGCGCGCGAATTGCGAAACGTCGACCCGGCGCGCATTCATGTGGAATACAAATTATTAGACACTTTTTCGAGAAGGGGAAGGGAATACATCTTTTCACCTCAAATTGCCTGACTTCATGGGATTTCTACTAGAGCAAAAGAAAATATCATAATTCAACACACCGCTTCCCGACCAACTGACACAGATCAAAGTGTAACTAAAATATCATTAAATACGGAGCAAGAGAATAAGAAAAAAATTGTTAACCTAACTTTTATATAAATATTCATGATTATAAATGCAAATAATTTTATATTGTGATATATTCATGTAATCTATTACAATGTATTCAGCTGAAAGAAAATTAATACCATTTGACAACGCAGTTAGGAAGTGTCACCTGATCCTAATTTGTGAACCTAGGATATCTAGACATAAGCTCTGACATAAGATTTTAGTGTGCAATTTTATAAGCTTAATTGTCAAACGAAAATATTTATGCTTACGAATATTTCTAAAAATTGGCAAACTTCAAGTATTTTCTTCCAGTTTTTTGTGTGAAACAGACTGACATTTTGTTCAAGATAATAACCTTTACTGTTCAAAGTGAAAATATTTATTGTGAAATAGCATGAATTAGTGTTGAAAAAGTACAATTTTTTGAACTAAAATCGTGATTTTTGAAGTAATTACTGGATGATCCAGGGACATTTTTGTTCTAATCTGCTTTATTTAAGGTAAGCTTTCAAACAAATCTAAAATTAACATAAAATTCCGAGGGTCGCGAAGTTTACCAGAACCGAGATAAGTATTCAGATAGCTCTGTTATAAATATGTGGAAAGAGGCACTGCAACAATGTCATCAACAAATTTAGGAAAAATGTGTTAGGCATACTCATGAAATTATAGAAAAGTGGTATGCCCCAGAGCAAAATATAGTTGATATTAGCATTCAACCAATTACCATAGATATAAATACTAAATAGGTTTGATTCTATGACAAAAATTAAATGAAATTTATTGTATATATTTATGAGTCTTAAATATACATAATATTTAAAATGTTTATTATTTATTTTCACAACTCAAAAGATTTCTATTTTTCATTGTTGAACCGTATGGATGGGACGGCCCAAAACTAATGGTTGCTAGCCATAACACTAAAAAGGCAATTTTGATTTGCAAAGTTTCTACTGAGGAAATTGTTATTAATTCTAACTCTTATGCAAGTGAATTTGCGGAATATCCCTATAAAACTCTGGAATACCAACAGTTTTTTCAAACTAAAGGTTTAGGTAGCATATCGCTAAATGGCTGTGAAATAACGCACACCGTCATTTTAGCCACATTCTAATTGAAACATCAATCTACGACCTATGTGTAATTTAATGTATTGATGTATTGCATTTGTATATGAATGATGACGCACGGGAAAAGATTCACGGAACCAACACAATCCTGTCATGACTTGTTTAGTATGAATGTTTGTTTACACAACGAAAAAAGTAAACACTTGTAAATATAAGTAAGTACTTATAAGTAATCACTCAAAATTCAAAAGAATTTTCCAGTATTTACTTTCGAGAAAGTTCTAGTTTTTATTCAAATAAAAATAAGTATTAGCTTCTACTTAGAAGTTTTAGCTTTTTCTTATAAGTTATGACTTGCAAGTAACTACTTTTTTTTATTCAATAAACCCATTTCAGTTTGTCCCTTCTGTCCATTTACCTTACCCGAACCGAGTCGCAATATTTGATATATGTATATACAGTAGCAATGCCATACTATAATAAAATTGTAAAAGTTGTGATCACGTCACGCTTTAAAATCACTGATATCAAAAAATCACGGTATAGCCTTTAAAAATCACAATATCGCTCACCACTAACCAATATGAAACAATAATACTTGAAGCACTCACCTTTTCCGCTAGTTTGAATTGAGTTATAGTTTTCCATGTAGTCATTATTCCATTTCGAGTGCAGGCTGTGATGCAGTAATGATTTTCATAAATATGGTAACTAAATCCAATTATTCGACCAGAAGACTTATACTCGTGTATCAATTTACCTGTATTTGCCCTGTATTCCAATATGCTTTCCTTAGAACATACGAAGATATTCCTAAAGTAAAAAGTATCATTATTGTAGTTTTACCTATCTAACTTACGATTTTGTACTTACTGTCCGTCATTAGAAAATTGTGGAGGAAGCTTAACAAAAATTCCTCCTCCTTTGTAATTTGCACTTATTTTTTCTTCATTCTTATTTTTAACCATTTTATTATATTATAAATTTAATTAAATTTGTCCTAATACACGAGGCAACTATATAGTCTCCATACAAAACACAGATTATAGAAACACAACACGAGGGTTGAATGAAATGTTTATGTTTTATGTCATACTTGTCATATTCATAGACATAGAGAAATATAATGTTTTATTTTGTCTATGGTTTATGTATAAAAATGACAAGTAATATGCAGTGCACATGTAGTGTGTACCATAGAGTGTATAGTGTCTATTTTGTCTATGGCGTGTACTGTGTGTGTGTAGTGAAAGAGGCATAGCGACACTAGCAATTTCTCTATGGTCTATTCTCAAACAGTGACATTTGTCGCATGCGAGATTATACTTTTGTCAATCAAGAAGGGTTTTCGATTATTTACTTTTGGCTGCTAGTAGCAGCTCGTAGTGACTGAATTCCGTTCGTTTATTACTGGGCGTGACGCCTAGTCATACCTTCCCCTTGCCCCTCAAGCACATACCGAAAAGTATGAGCTTCAAGCCACGAACATTAAATATTTGACGTTTGTCCGGTTTAGATTGTGCCGATTACGATTTAATACGATTCAAACCTTACTAAAAATATCTAAATATGCGAAATTTTTATTATCAAAAACATTATAGGTAATTGAAAACTGTTCTTCTAACAACACAGGAAATTCATTGGCTTTGGCACATGTCAAGTCGTTTTGAGGATCCTAAAAAATCGTGTTCGATTTGCTCAAAAGTCGTAACGACTGAGGCTTCACGCACAAGTGCTTGAAGCCCAAACTGCCCAAATAAACGAAAGCAACAAAGGATGTATACAAAAGAGTAAAATCTCGCATGCGACAAAAAATGTCTCTGTTTGAGAATAGACCCCCAGGTAGCATCGGACACGAAGATGAACGAAAGTTAGTAGTTGAGGTGCGCATGCGTCCAAGCAGCCTTTAACCCTTTCACCTTCTATTCGATTATTCGATGCAATTGAATGCATGGAGAACTCCCCCAAGGAGCTGTGAGACCTGGTCATTGGTGGGGGAGCCGAGTAGCTGTTCCTTCTCAGGAGGAATACGTGAAACCAAGGACAGCTCAACGGATTCCTGTGAAATGCAGAAATCCGATATCAGGATCTTCAGCGTGGAGAGTGGACTGTTGTCCCGACGAGTTTGCTGATAGCCGGCCGATGGCCGGAGTCAGCGGGGTCGTCGGAACAATAGACTGCTTGTGGAAACCTGCCTGATATAAACTGTATATCATTCAACGACCGTATCTAGTGGAAGGTGTGTAACGCGTTTCTCGCTGTATACGTGGTCTTCTACCACTCGAACACGTCACTATGGACACCCTTAGCTGAAAATCTTTCGACGGAATGCTCGGGCGCCAGATTTTTAACGTGGTTTGCTCCACGGCCCCTTGACCCTTAGTGTCAAGAGTTCCAGATAGCCTCAGATGGAGGTTACGGAAAATTCCAGGGGTCTTGTTGAATACAGATGTTTTGAATATCAGTCTTTTAATTAATATTTACGGTTAAAAACGAATTAAACTTTAATTCTCTAGTTCATTAATACTCGGTGGTCCTTTTATTCCTAAATCTACAGAGATAAGCAAAGTTCGGGGAAACCCTTTGGATGCAAAGGAGACACGGAAAGCTACTAGAATGCGATTATAATAAAATATATTATCCAAGGAAAGGTGATAGAACGTTTAAATCTGCCGGGTAATCGAACGAGTTGTGGCTAAGCCTCTTCCAAGTTCAAGTAACCCTTCGGATTCAACGGAGACGCGGGAATTTACTGAGACAAATAATTTGCCCACGGAATAAATGTTTAAATCTGCCGGGTAATCGAACAAGTTGTGGCTAAGCCTCTTCCAAGTTCAAGTAACCCTTCGGATTCAACGGAGACACGGGAAATTACAAAAAAAAATATTTGAACACGAAACGAACGTTTAAATCTGCCAGGTAATTGAACAAGTTGTGGCTAAGCCTCTTCCAAGTTCAAGTCACCCTTCGGATTCAACGGAGACACGGAAATTTACTGGGACAAATAGTTTGACCACGGAACGGATGTTTAAATCTGCCAGGTAATTGAACAAGTTGTGGCTAAGCCTCTTCCAAGTTCAAGAAAGAAACCCTTCGGATTTAACGGAAACACGGAAGTTACCAATAAAAAAAAATTGACTACGAAACGAACGTTCAATTCTGCCGGGTAACTGAACAAGTTGTGGCTAAGCCTCTTCCAAGTTCAAGAAACCCTTCGGATTTAACGGAGTTATTAAACAGAAGCTATTGAAAACTACTAACTCGGAAATAAAATTCAAGAGTAAAAAATAACTTATTATCGACACACCAGAGTAGAAATAAAACTAAAATATCACAATACTAAACAGTATCAATTAAATATAAATGTCCTGTAATTAAATATAAATGTCCTGTAATTAAATATAAATGTCCTGCAATTGAAAAGACTCAAAATCGTACCCTCAATCGAGAGCCAGCGAATATTCAGTAAATACCAATTACTTGTTTAGCAATAAATAAAAAAAAACAATTTTTCTAGAACAAATCAACTTTTATTAAAAAAACTAAAACGAGTTTCTACTCGACAACGGTTAATTCAAATGTCGGAAAAACAAAGAAAATTAAATTTCTTCACTATTAAAATCTAATTCTTATATTGGAAGCAAATTTTCTTTAAACAAATTACAATATTTTAATATTGCCGGTTATGCTCAAAAAGAAATACCAAAGTAAAAGTTTTCACAAAAATTTACAAAATATAAACCGGTACGGAGAGAAAAAAATCAAACTATTTCAAAAGTACGGAATACGGAGGTACGGAAATTGTTGAGTATAGGTACTGTGATTATTAAAAATATTTTACCTTCCTAAATCGGCTTCGGTATGCACCACTTAACTAACAGAATTGTCTTTTCAAAATTATGAATTCCGGGAACCGGATCGGTAACAAACTTAACACAATAAAAATAAAACGTTTAACGGTGAGGCTACGAGTTGAGAGCTGTGAACTACGAAATGAGCACCAGCTGAGAGCCACGAAAATTCGAGACGAATCCAACTCTTCTCTGCTTTTATATTCTCATTAGTAAAATTTTATTTTGGAACTACAAAAAATTTGTCATATACTAGACGTCTTTCGGAATTAATTCAATTAAATTAAATGTTATATATATACCCCATGTCCTTTTAAATGAAAAATTTTAACTTCGGAAATGACTAAATTTTATGATTCAATAGAAATTTGCGTACCTCCGGACTAATACAAAAAAAATACTAAAACTAATATAACGGTAATAATAATAAAAAATTATAATAAATCGGTCACAAAAAGGAATCGGAAAGTAAGTAACGAGTTATTTAAAATCAAGTGGCAAAATAAAAATATGAAACGGAGAAAAAACTTAAATCAGTGTCAAAAAAAATAACTCGTTACAGGTGGTTGATGAGGTATATTCACCAGATGTGGGGGCTTGCCTTAAACAGCTGGCCAAGTGGAAGGTGACCACAATAAAAACCCTCCAAGTCAAGGTGGAACAGCATATGCTGAGGACTGCGTGGTCAAGGGGAAGCTTGATCGTTAATATGCGGACTCTGGATACCTGGGGACATCCAGTTTAAATACCCTTACTCCTGCATGCGGGGCTCTGCAGGAGTGGACCTTGTGCTTCCCTAGCTAAAAGAAACCAAGCGGGCATGCACCGCAACCGGGCACAAGTCGGAGCAATCTATCCACAGTGCCCAAAAATACAGAAGCATCTCACACTCGAGCAGACCTCGTGTTGAGGAAGTCAGAGAAAAACAGGAGAGGAGAAAGGCAGGGGCACCTACACCCTCAACCTCCTCAACTGGTGGAAGTCTCCGGGAGAAATCCTGGACGAAAAAGAAGACCTCCTGAACTGGGTAAACCCGGAGGAAGGGATGATCCACTTCGCTTCCTTGAACAGGGACTTGCACCGGAAGCAAGAAAGAAGGCCACGGAGCGCAGGAAACAAGGAGAAGAGAAAAACATCCTTCCTAAAGGAGAAAAACGGAAGCGGGAGATGGCGACAGCCCTAACACCGCAAGTACAGGCGAAGAAGAAAAAGGAGGATAGAATAGCCTTCCCCTCTTCAACTGGCAGCTATGCAGCTGCAGCAAAATTGATAAGAATGGCAGTTCTCCCCAAGGCGTACCCTGAGACTACCCTCAGTGCGGACGACCAAACCTTGCTGGAGAACGCAATAATAGAAGAAATGTACGCTGGATGGGAGCACAAACTCCAGTTTAGTGGCATACATTTCAGACCAGGAGTCGTTCTAATCGACTGTGAAACACCACAGACTGCAGAATGGCTCCGGCTGATAGTACCAAAGCTAGAGAGCTGGAAGGGAGCAGAACTGACGGTGTGCCAGGGAGACGACATCCCAAAAATGCACACCGCCACGATCTTCATCCCAAGAAACAAAGGCGTAGAGGAAGGTAAGCTTCTTCGCTTGATTAAAGCGCAGAATGAGGGTTTGGAAACAAACCAGTGGAAGGTCCTTAACCTAAAAGAAGAGGGCAAAGGCCTAGTCTTGAGGTCAGGAATAGATAATCTATCCTGCCAAAAAATCAAGAACAACGGGTTCACCATCCATTACCGGTTTGGGAAAATACCCGTACATGGCCTCAGAAAAGAAGAGGGAAGTAACAAGGAAAAGATCTCCATTTCCTCCGAGGCCAGTGGCGACTCGAGTAGTGTAGAAAGCCTACACATCACCAAACTCCTTGGGGAAGAGTCGCCGCTGACCGAGGAGGAAATGGAGATTGCGTCGGAGGAAGGGGACAGTACTCTTTCAGAAGGGGACATCACCCTGACGAAAGAGGGAAACACCCAAGAAGACAACCAACAGGATGGTGGGAATTAACTTAGCTCAAGTTAATGCTCACCATGCCAAAGGAGCATCAGCGGTGATCACAAGATTGTTCACCAAGGACCAATGGGGGTTGTGTTTAATTCAAGAACCTTGGGTTAATAATAACCAGGTAAGAGGATTAGCATGTAAAGATGCTAAACTAATATATCACACTGGTAGTG
The DNA here is from genome assembly GCA_910591685.1 of Galerucella tenella. Classification (NCBI taxonomy): domain Eukaryota; kingdom Metazoa; phylum Arthropoda; class Insecta; order Coleoptera; family Chrysomelidae; genus Galerucella; species Galerucella tenella. The sequence continues at coordinate 242 of CAJUYH010012097.1, read as the reverse complement.
ATACACCAAGAACATGTATTATGATAAGGAACAATATTAACTATTTTTGTCTTTCAGAATACATGACTCGAGACCTCGTTCCAGTTCGAGCATACCTCGAACACAAGAAGGAGGGCAAAGAAATAGTGATAGCATCATGCTACTTTGAGGGAGATGGGCCTGCACCACCCCCAGAGGTACAAAAGCTGGTGAAGTACTGTGAAGAGAAGAGACTACCTCTACTTCTAGCATGTGATGCCAAT
>CAJUYH010012096.1:0-10389 GCA_910591685.1 Galerucella tenella | reverse complement strand
CATGACTTCCCGTGTTTGGCTGCGCCTCACACGAGAATTTGTCACGCGCGCACGGAAAAATCCTCATTTCTGTACTGGTAATGAAATATACTATTCTGTGTTTGTTTGTGTATTTATAGCATACTCGCTATCAGAGAAAGACAGCATAAACCTCCTAGTTTCTATCTTTTTCTTATATGCTGACGGGTTCGAAGCTGCCTTCATTTGTAGTATCTCTATGTAGGTACATAATACATTTGATAAAACACAACTTTATGCTAAAATACTTTTTTCCACTACTAGCTGTGAAGTTGACAATTATTGCTTCTTCTAGCCAACTGAGAAGTTGAATTTCTCTATCAGTGGTTGGTAATTGTCTTTTATTAACCTATGTCAATAATGGACAAATTCAAATATTTTGAGAATTCAGGGATAGTAGTTCAACGAAAATTTTGTTTACCCAGGAGATTGTCTTTAACACATTTGCTGCTTGAAATTACCTATCAAGATCAAATTATTTGAATAACAATGCCACTATTTTAAAACTCGCGCTCAACCAAAAATGACTGATGACATAACGAGTACGTTCATAATATATCGAAAACTGGTGTGGGGCGTTTGTGAATTATTTTAAATTTTTGTCTTGAATTTGGCTGGTAGTGGAGAAAATTGTATATACACCATGGTGTTGAAGACATTTATGAACCTCGCACCTTGGTGCTCGGTTGATAATAATAGTCTCCACCGCCTTGGTGTATAATATACTATTCCTCGATGTGATTCTTAATGTATGTCAGAGTGAGCTATTACCTTCAAGCACCGTACACTAACTACCGACAAGTAAATTCACTTCTGTCGGAACGTTTGAAAATTTTGGTACATCTTTTCTCTGGCGCCTCATACGTCTGTTATCATAGTACAACATTCAATGCTCGATTTAAACTAGCCAGAACTCGCCAGACCATAGGAGGGGTAAGGAACTTTCCGGTTACCCATAAATCGACGACGTGAATTCACTTGTCGGTAGTTAGGTAGTTAGTGTACGGTGCTTCAAGGTTACTTATTGTTGGTCCTTCAACATCAAAGGATTTTCGCCGGGCTTCACTTCTTGTTTTTGTGTTTTCATCGACGTTACGAATACTTGTGGTTACAAAGTTACAAAGTGGTTCTATTAAATGATCCATTTATTGTATTGTTCTCCCATTTATGTGAGAGACAGAGATGCTCTTCGCTTTTAAAAGAAAATGGCAACAATTTTATTTGAATCAGCTTGAAATTGTATCAAGGAAATAATGATAAAGTGAGATCATCATTTATCCAAAAGAAATCCTGATCGATTAAAGCTCGTTTTTGCTAAGAACGCGGGTGGTGATGGATATGTCTCTTTTTTTTGTTAGAAAAATTATAAATGTTTTCTTATAATTAAACCATAAGAAAGCGATATAAATTATTAATTGAATCGTCTGTTCTTTGAGAGAACGGCATTATTTCCAAAGATTCTTTAGTCCTTTAGTACCTTTGAAATATGAGGTTGAATTTTCACAAAAAACATTCGTTATAATACCAAAGATAACCATATTCGTGTCAAATTTCCCATTCCCATTCAATTGTATTTGGAAATGTAATTAACGCAAGCATTGAATTTTTTTCCTTTCGCCTTGTACCTTATTTTTATTTTTACATAAAAGGAAAAGATTAAAAAAGTATTTTATGTTATACAGATAACTTCAACAGACGTGATAAATGTGTTTAAAAACTTTTTTTTATTTGCGAGATCCAATTAAATCGTCTGCTCAGCATTATTCGCTCGTATTGAAAAATGTAACTGAAGCCAATTTATCACTTTAATTGGATTACAGTCCGTTATTATGGACTTTATTGCTCTGAAAATACTAGTTATTCACTTCGAGATTTTAAACAAAATTCTAGAGAGCTCATTGATATTATCACACTTTTTTAAAATCCTTTATAACCAAAATCTTGATCATATTTTTTGTATATCAAACGTGAAGTGGATATTTCTTTGTGTTATGTGAAAATTTAACATTAATCATCTTTAGTCCAGTAACTGAAGACCTGAAAATAGGCAAACCTATCGATATATTTGTCCAATAATTTTTTTGGCTTGATTTGTAGGTCTTGACAGGTACTTCCAAGGGGGAAAAAGTTCTCCAAGATTGCCCCTTAGCTAAGGGCCCAAAATGGACCCTAACGCCCCCCAAAAAACGGTTTCCCGCCATTATCTACCGAAATATGCAATTTGGAAAATTTTTGTTCGGGAAAAAAGTGAAGGTCGTTAAATTATCTACAAAAGTGGTCCCCATCATTTTTTTCCAGAATGTAATAGTTTTCGAGATAATCGCATCCAAACGTGCCCTCGCTTACGCGGCTGCACTACCTCTATAAATGGCTACCGTCTATAAAATTAACTTGTAAACCGGCGGACAAATTCTTCCATAACTCGGTCAAAAATTAATATTTTTTCGATGATTTAAAGTTAATTGTAATGGGAATATCCGTAGGTATCAATATGTGTACCTTAAACCCCGTTCTCGCCCGTCGAGGACATTGCAAAAAGTGGCCAATGTTATTTTTCCCCAATATTTTGGCCTCTTCCATTGAATCATTGACATTTTATTCATTTTAAATGGTTAATTATCCCTTGTTTTTCCAAATGGGGTCTGGGGAGGTCCTGAATGTTCCTAGAAATTTTTTTTCAGTATCTTTGTGGCGTTTCAATAAAAAGTTTATTTATTCATTTGCATTTTTCAGTCGTTTTCGGAGTTCTCACAAATCTTTCAAATTTTCCCGGTCCCTGGAAAATGAGTGTATTGTATTCCGAATAAAAATATTGGTTCAGAGAGTAGACATAGTAAGCTTTCAAATGGTTTGCATTTAATAACAAAATAATTGAACATTAGTTCCTTATTTTCGCTTGTTCACAAGATTTGTGGAAACTCCGAAAACGACTGAAAATGCAAATAAATAAATAAACTTTTTATTGAAACGCCACAAAGATACTGAAAAAAAAATTCCAGGAACATTCAGGACCTCCCCAGACCCCATTTTAAAAAACAAGGGATAATGAACCATTTAAAATAAATAAAATGTCAATTATTTAATGGAAGAGGCCAAAATATTGGGGAAAAATAACATTGGCCACTTTTTGCAATGTCCTCGACGGGCGAGAACGGGGTTTAAGGTACACATATTGATACCTACGGATATTCCCATTACAATGAACTTTAAATCATCGGAAAATATTGATTTTTGACCGAGTTATGAAAGAATTTATCCGCCGGTTTACAAGTTATTTTATAGACGGTAACATTTATAGAGGTAGTACAGCTGCGTAAGCGAGGGAACGTTTGGATGCTATTATCTCGAAAACTATTGCAATTTGGAAAAAAATTATGGAGACCATTTTTGTAGATAATTTAACGACCTTCACTTTTTACCAAAGAAAAATTTTCCAAATTGCATATTTCGGGAGACTGCCCTTAGCTAAGGGGCAGTCTTGGAGAACTTCTTCTTCCTGTCAAGACCTACAAATCAACCAAAAAAAAAATTATTGGACAAATATATTGATTGGTTTTCCCCTTCAGTTACTGGACTACTTGTTGCACTCATCTTATTCAGATTTGGAAGCCATACTTTGTCTCTTTCACTTGCGCCTTGTATACAATTATTGGCTTGATGATGGGAAAGTGGAACACATTAAGAAAATTGAAAAATTCTCCATTTTTCGCCAGGCAGTTAATTCGTTCATCATCAGTAGAAGTACACATTTGGGAAGTAAATACTCTCAGAAACATAATACAATTTAAATCTTGGATACTTTTAAGAGATTGCTGGGAGCAGGTGTCGGTGTCTTTACTCCCATGTAACAAAAACGTTGGAGTTCCCAAATAAAGCCAAATTTGTGATACATCTTGAGATGCGCATACGAAAAAAAAAGGAGTAGAAGCAAAATAATGATCGCATTAGTGTGCTCTTTTGAGAAAAAAATGCTGCTATAGTCTTGCAATGGATGGAAGATAATTTTCAAACGAATCCTATGCATAGTAATTAATTGATTGGAAATTAACAAGAAAAATTAAGATCGTGTAGTAAAGACATGAACTGGAACAAATAAATAGGACGGTGTGATACATGACAACTTCCCATCTATTATACAGGGTGCGGCAGATAAACGGTCAATTAGAGATATCTCGAGAACTAAAGGTATCTGAAATATGAAAATTGGCATGAAGGGGTTTTGAATAATGAGCTATCCAATGAAAATATTGCCGTTATCATTCTACTTCCGGTTATACCGGAAGTCGCACATAACTTTGTAATTTTTAATGAAAGACCCTGTATATTTTTAGATTTTAGGAATATTTACGTTATTCTGAACCTTTTTTGTTGATACTTCCCTATACCTATTTTGAACCGTTTTTGAGTTGTAATGTTTTTATATGAAAATGACACTTTTTTACCATGTACATAAAATTCACTATCCTCTAATGTAATTTGAATAAAAGTTTGAATTTCCTAGGAACTATTTACCACATACCGCTTCATCGTTTACACTGTGAAGTAACCTTTTTCATTATACAGGGTGCTGTCAAAATTGGAATGAAAACGGAATCCACAATCTTCGCGTAATTCCTTTTTTTCAAATGGGACACCCTGTATGTGATTATTTATTCTAGAAAAATACGTTGTCCACTATCGATATGTATTACTATTCCCTATACCTATCTCCTGCAGTTTTCAAATAAATCAGCTTTATACATTTTTGTATATAACGGTATAGGGAAGTATTAACAAAAAATGTTCAGAATAACGTAAATATTCCTAAATTTTAAAAATATTCAGGGTCTTCCATTGAAAATTACAAAGTTATGTGCGACTTCCGGTATAACTGGTAGTAGAATGGTGACGGCAATATTTTCATTGAATAGCTCATTATTCAAAACCCCTTCATGCCAACTTTCATAATTCAGATACCTTTAGTTCTCTAGATATTTCTAATTGACCGTTTATCTGCCGCACCCTGTACACTGTGTAGTCTTGCAATGGATGGAAGATAATTTTCAAACGAATTCTATGCATAGTAATTAATTGATTTGGAAATTAACAAGAAAAATTAAGATCGCGTAGTAAAGACATGAACTGGAACAAATAAATAGGACGGTGTGATACATGACAACTTCCCATCTACTATATACTGTGTGCAGTTAAAAAAATAATACAACGAAAAAAGCGTTTTCGGTAAGTGTTAGTTATCCTGACTATTTCCATCAATAGAATGAACTGGAATGGGAGTGTACAGGCAGGAATCAAACACTCCGCAATCTAGCGGAAAACCACAAGTATTTTTCATGCGGTAATTCCCGCCATAAAAAAGCGTTCACTGCCTTAATGGTGAAAACGTAATAATTGATCGTTACGGATTAATTTTTTTCAGATGGATCGTCCTGAAAAGCATCTTGGAGAATACAAAAAGAGCCAGGGTTCACATCTGAAAACAATTGACTGATCAATTTACTGGTAATGTGAAATTTAGGAAGGTATAACATGCAGAAAATATATGACAAAGAAAGCACAGTTGAAATTATTTGAAGCACTAATCCCAAAACACACTCAGGAAAATGTATCTACTACAATGAATATAACAGGAAAATTTTTCAATAGACGTAATTTACAATGATGCAAGGAAAGCGAGAAATTCTGTACGAAATGAGCTTCATTTCACTTTGTCGACACATGCTAAAAAATTGTACTAAATGGATTAATCGAGAAGGTATTTTTTTTTTGAATTATTTTTCCATCATTAATAAGGTGTGAGTTAAGAATCTGATATTTAAAAGTTCTTCCAATGCTCAATTTTGCAGCTTTAAGCAAATAACCATTGTTGAGGTGATATATAATGTGGGATGTTGGACGATCGGTATATTATGATATAATTATTATGACTCACACTAACATAATGACAGATTTGAATACGCGCATTGTGTCCATCAAAAATTCGGTATCGCCAAGGCTTTGTTTCCTGTTTCATGCTCTCATCCTAAACGTAGAATTGAGAAATGGAATCGGGAAGCATTCTATTCTATTGCCGGCCGCATTGTTGACAGGACGTCATCTGTCAGGACCATTCGTTGAAGTATGGATGACATATGGCATATACAGGGTGTCCCACGACGATTAAGGCAAGTAATATATCAGAATTGGGCAGTAGTAGATCATAATTTTGGGGGTGTAAATTACAGCAAATGTTGCATCTTTCCTTGTTATTGTGTTACCCAATGAGGTATTTGTTTTTGGTCACGTGACGTCGCATTCAAAATTATCAATGGGACAACCTGTATATTTGTGCCATTCTGTGTTCCTCCCGATAAAACAATTCCAACTAACTAGGACACTTGGGGGGTCGAAAGTGATTAATTCAAGAGCTATAGGTACTTAAAGAATTGTAAGTTGAAAAGTTCATAATTGAATCCCCTGTAATTGTCGGCAATCTTACATTCGTAAGTAATGATTAAGACAAACCAATTTTGTCTTATTGGCACTTTTGTCATATTATCATGGCAAACTTGACAATAGGCAGTATTTTTATAAGATTTGCTATGCTACTTTTTAATCGATATTTAATAAATAAACAAGTTTTTGTGGAAAAAACACAATTGAATGTAATTTAACTCCATGATATACAGGTCGTTCCATTATTAACTTCCAAGTTTTATTAAAAATTATAATATTGGTTTGTCTTAATTATTACGTATGAATGTGAGATTCCAAAAAATTACAGGGGATTCAATTATGAATTTTTTAACTTACAATCCTTTAAGTACCTGTAGCTCTTGAATTAATCACTTTAGACCCAAAGTATGCTAATTAGTTGGAATTTTTTTATCGGAAGGAACACAGAAAGGCACAAATATACGGGTTGTCCCATTAATAATTTTGAATGCGACGTCACTTGACCAAAAACAAATACTTCATTGGTAACACAATGACAAGAAAAGATGCAACATTTGCTCTAATTTAAACCCCCAAAATTACAATCATCTACTACTGCCCAATTCTGATATATTACTTGTCTTAATCCTTGTGGGACACCCTGTATAGCACACCACAGTATATTAAGTACTAAATACAATAAGGTGCATATTGAAGTCCCAGTTACAATATATACTGAATCTAATAATCACCTTGTCGTGGACGACTATGCTCTATAATTTTCACTGAAATTGAGAAGATTATCTGAATATTTGTTTTTATTTATCTCTAGGGCTTCTAAAAGATTTAATTTGAAAGATTAACGACCAACTTGATATTAACAATTCTCCATTATTAAACCTTTTTACCTAGAAAGATTCCTGTAGGATGGTTGTGAATGAGTTTCCAGGTAAACTTGTTAAATTGTTTAGTTAATTCCATATTTAGACAAATTCATTTCATTTCCTTGTAAATAGATTATAATTTTATTGTTAAATTTCCGTATAATTTAGTATTACGGCACTGTATAAATAGAAAGTTTCTCATTATACCTCCAACGTTTGAAAAAGCTACTGTGTTAGCGAAACGCGTCACTTTATGTTTAATTACAATGTAGATTTTACAAAATAAAATTGTTTGATTTCATAACTTATTTTAATTGTAGCAAATGCGCTTCAACAGTATGCTCTATTGCGTTGCTTCAAGTTTCTGCTCCCTTGGGACATTTCACTCTATCCGAACCCAACCGATTAATTACTTCTTTTTATCAAGTCTGAGTCAGTTGAGTGGTTTTAAAAGCAGTTCTTTTCCGTCACAATTAAAGTCGATTAGCTATGTTACCCTCACACGAACGTATTTTCACTTCGGACTCAGACTAAATGCTCGAACATTTATGAAGATAATCAATTTATTCGGATATTCACATTGCGTATATGCCACATAATTGTTCCGGAATTATGCAAAAAATAATTATTAACATGTACTTGTTTGAAGCATCGAGCTTAATTATTTCTATGTAATTCTGATTTTGATCATCAATTAATACAGGCTGTTTTAAGATGGAACACTCTTTATGTATTCTCTCAAAATTTACAGAAAACATTCAATATCTGGATAACGGTACGGTTTGGGTATAGGAAAATATACATGGATTTGCCTTATTTCCACCCATGAATGCATTAAAATGGAGAAAACCGGGTGGTTCTATTTAAGAAAATGAAGAAATTTGATATTTATGAAGTTAAACTTTGAACACTTCTTGTACACACACTGTATGAAATGATAATTTTTTCAACATAGATTCAAATACGTCTGACCTTGCTAAAAGCAACCGAACAGAAGCCATTTTCATATATTTAAGGGTATCCTCGTAAAAAAATTATTATTTTTTATTGGTGTACCATTTTACCTATTTAAAGCACGCCTAGGCGTGTTTAAATCGAACTTTTTAGCACGCGCGTATTTTAAAGTTACCGTGGCAACATCAACAACTCGAGAAACGAAGTCTAAATCTATGGTCTAAATCATGTCTAAATGTCAATTTTTTCATTATTGATCTGACAGGAGTAGTTTGTAACGTCAAAACTTTTATTCGAACGATATTCAACAATGTCAAATTTATAAATTAAAATGGAAAGTGCCGTTGGTATTGTTTGAAATATTAATATTCCCATTTTTCAAATCTTAGGAAATGGTATTTAAATTAATACTATTGACATTCACAGAACTCAATAAGGTTGAACTTCCATCAAAATACAAATTTTTTTTTTTTTTTTTTTTATTTTTTGACAATTAAATAAATTTTTATTCAATAAAATACTAAAATACATAAAATTTACAGGGAGGGCGTAAATATAAATAAATCAAATTGAGTGTACATAAATAAGTTTTGCAAAAAAACCAAATGAAGCATTGGTTCAAAATGAAAATATTCAAATTAACAAACTAAAAAGTTATTGACTTAAAGGTGGGATTTCGTGCCCTCTTGCTCATAGAAGAGAACGTACGCTTCCCCACTGATTAATGATTTCGACGATATTGATGACACCCTCGAATCATTATACTCGTGCCACTGGCCCGTGTAGGGATGTCGACAGTATGCCGTATAGTGTCCACTATAAGTGGTTCCGCTGTGATTTGATATGGCGTAGAGGTTATACCTAAAGGGTGCCATATTATCAGCCGCATAATGGCTCATATCAAGCCCTTCTATTGGAAAATCTACGGTAACATCAAGTTTTCCCCTAAATCTTTCCATCGGCGAAAAGCGCTTCAAGTGAATTACCAAGATTTTCGGGAATTCGTGTATGGAGAACGATTTAGTGCATCGTCGACGTTCTTTACATTTCGAACATGTCGGTTTTTCATCACCGTCAAGTGATTCTTCACTCGTAAACGAATCCAAACATTGAGAAAGACGTAATTGACCTGTTCTTTGCGGTATGGGAAGAGATAGATCCCAAAAGGGATCGAAGGTCACGAAACAATGACCGCAATGTGTGCACTTGAGTGTTGATTTTAATTGACCGACGAAGTTGTCTACTATCTTGGAGTTGTCCATGCGCAGATATCTTATCCAAGACTCTTGCGCTTTTTCATTGTCACTGAGTTTTTCATCAATCTCTGTTAATATAGGCTTTGGTTTTTCATGTACCCTGTTGACGTCTTCGTGGAGTCCTTCTAAGAGGTGACGAAGGAACTCCTGCGCGTCTTGTTGAGCGTATCCCATGAGCCTCGGAGCGAATCGTTGAAATTGACTTTTTAATGACACAGTATTAACTACTCTGTCCGAACCGTCTTCAGACCAAAGTTCCTTTATAACTTCAGCAAACGCTTTAATCAGTGCTCCTTTCATGCTGGATATGCTCGTGTTAATGTCTCTCAAGTGTGCATCTTTCTTTAAATATTCTAAAAGCCACCTTGTGTTTGATAGGCATTGGATAACGCTATTCATGAAACATGTGTTACCGATATTCTTAAGGCCGCTGAGACCCAAAGATTTTTGGGGAACACCGTCCAAGGATCGGATTGTGGAGTAATTGTTAAGAGCCCTTTCGCCACTACTATCATCATCCGAATAATCTCGGATTCGGTGATTTTCTCTCTCACTTGATCGACGGGATAGCGAATTCGAATTAAGGCTATACGCTATCGAATTCGATGGGGAGATTGCGGTTATGGTAAGTTTGGGTGATGTTGATAGATCAGTAGTTTGTATAATTTTGCTAATATATTCCTTGGTATCCGAATCATTTTCAGAAAAGTCCTTTTGTTCTGGTTGAGTTTCATCCCCTCTCTGAAAATCTTTGGAGGAAATTGAAATGTAGGAAGAAAAGTTGTTAACTCTCGAATTATTTTTAGAGAGGGAATGGCAGCCGCTTGCTTTTTCAGCAACTAGGTCCCTATCGACTTCTGACCCAT
>CAJUYH010012095.1:0-10392 GCA_910591685.1 Galerucella tenella | reverse complement strand
GTCAAAATTTATTTTAACAACACAAAATACTAAAGCACAATCAAAGAAAAAGCAAAAGTTTTACAAAACACACACTGAAAATAACTAAAACAGCAAAATAAAACCACTTAAATATCAAAGGGCTTATACGGCAGCTGATTTGTTTTACTCGTTGCCAAGATGACATTGACATTTCAGAGCGCCATCTATCGAATTCTACTTTTCCCAATAATATTCCATTCAATTTCTCGATACACATAATTTGAAAAATGACGAAAAATTGGAAAATATTCTTCTGATTGACGATTGGGTTATTGTATTAGCATACTAGCTTAGAATTGACCTCTACGGAGTTGAGTGCCTTTAGCGCTGCTTGGCTGTCTGTGAAGATGGCAATTGAACGATATGTTCTCTTCTGCCTTTTAATTTCTTCCACACAGTGGTGAATCGCCGTCATTTCCGCCTTGGAAATTGTGACATTCCTTGAAAGGCTTACTGGGAAGGCTATCCCTTGCTTTAGCTCTTCACATACTTTGTTAATTTTGGGATATTTCAGTGTAAAAAAGAAATTTTACGTTGCGTCGCTTGTGATTTAAGATTGAGAAAAGAACGGACAATAAATGTACATATATCTTTTTTTACAGATGTTATCATGTCTAGCACTAACGGAAATTTCACATGGAAGTAACACCAAACAAATGAGAACCTCAGCTACTTACGATCCAAATACACAAGAATTCATTATACACACCCCAGATTTCGAAGCGGCTAAGTGCTGGGTAGGAAATTTAGGTAAAATATAAAAATGTATTTGTATTTTTTCTTTTATCCTGTTTACATGTATCCACCATGTTATCTTAAGGTGAATTGTGACTTCCCCATTGGATACATTACTTATTATTCTTCTTAAAAGTGCAGCATAATCATACTGATACTCAATAATGTGCATCTTTCATTGTTTACAATTCGTAAACATCCCTTTACCTATTTTCAAAAGTCATTTGCCATGATGCTATTTATTTGTAGACCTAACAGTTGATCCTGTTAACCATAATGAAGGACCAGGACCTGTCTAAAATGTCAGTGTATTGAGGGCCATTAACAATCGAGATCATTCAATGTTCGAGATTGTTAATTGCCCTTTTAATACTCGTGTCAGTTACAAAGCTTTTCCGTCGACTGTATAAGTTGTATTAGTTTTTCTCAATATTTAAAAACTAAAAATATTTATTTGTTTCAAACCTAAGAACTGTCAAAACATTGAAATGTAAGTTTGGTTGCCTACACCACAGGTAACTCAATATAAATATAATGTATAAGTTGTGTGTTGGGTTGCCTGTAGAAAAATCGTTAATTAATGTAAATCATGCATTAATAGGGGGTCATTAATGCATGTCTTATTTTGAGAACGTTAACGGAAAAATACTTTAATCGTCATTGTATAAACAAAGAGATGGCCCAATTAAAATTAAGTTATTGTTTGCTTTTAGGTAAACAATGCACGCACGCACTACTTTTTGCCCAACTTTATACCAAAGGAGAATGCCACGGTCTGCACGCCTTCGTAGTACCGGTGAGAGATCCAAAAACAATGCTGCCATATCCCGGTATTACAGTGGGCGATATGGGCGAAAAAATCGGCTTAAACGGAATAGACAACGGGTAAGAATCATCTGCGCAACTATTAACATAACCTAATTATAATTTTTGCCGCTAGGTTCATAATCTTCAACAACTACAGGATACCTAGAGTTAATTTTTTGAATCGAACTGCCGACGTTACTCCCGAAGGAGACTACGAGAGTTCGTTTAAAGATCCGGGAAAAATTTTGGGAGCGGCGTTGGAAAATCTATCGATGGGTCGGGTGGGGATAATGCAGGAAAGTTCTAATAATCTCATTTGCGCGATTACGATAGCCGTAAGATATGCTGCGGTGAGGAAACAATTCGCTCCCAATGGAGAAGGTAATAATAACATGAATGAACTGCCTATTATTGAGTATCCTTTACATGTAAGTACTTGACAAATCGATAGTATTATTATAAAAAATATATCACTTACTACCAAAGATTATGTACACGGAAAACTACTAAATTAATTGAAATGAGTGTATCATAACCTAGAAATTAAAGGCAAACTGTTGAAAGTGTCAAATTTGTCTTAATTATTCACGAATAGAGGAGTTCAGTCTAACGTCAGTGTGGCCAACAAAAAGTGGTTTTTTCGAGCAAGAATGACAGTTAAGGTCTACCATTCAAAACAAAAGATTTTTGCATGTTTTTTATCATTGCGAACATCTATATTGCTTTATTAAAATAATGAATACACCCCCGAAGCGTATTTTTTGACATTCAAAATGATTTTTTAGCTGAATACTCAACATATCGGTGGCCAATAATTCTAGGAACTTTTGGCAAGTCATCATTTCATTTCTGTTATTCTGTCACTAGTTATGTCAAATGTCAGTTATATTTATGTTTGTTGATATTCGTTTAATTATGTATGTCCATTTTCGATTAGATTTTTGTAGCATTTCTAGTTAGTTGTATCTCTATTCTTCTAATTACTTTTTCCACTAACATCTGACATAACTAGTGAAAGATAACAGAAATGAAATGGCGACATGTCAAGAGTTCCTAGAATTATTGGCCACCGATATGTTGAGTATTCAGCTAAGAAGTCATTTTAAATTTCAAGATATACGCTTCGGGGGTGTATTCATTATTTTAATAAAGCAATATAGATGTTCGCAATGATAAAAAAAACATGCAAAAATCTTGTTTTGAATGGTAGACCTTAACTGTCATTCTTGTCAGAAAAAAACACTTTGTTGGTCATACTGACCTTAGACTGAAATCTTCTATATCGGAAAATCTTGAAATGGACTCGAGTTTCTCGCCAACCAAATTTTAAACTTTACGAATTCTTGCAATCTCAAACTATGCACCTGTGTACTTTCCCGCCAATGGGCTAGAGTTCGTGATTCGCGGTTCATGATTCTTTGCTATATGAACTTACCTTTAGTTTGAAAAAAAAAGGGATAGTATCTGTCAATAATTGACAAATGACATTTGTATGTGGAAGATCTATGGTATTTTCGGTATTTGAGAAGGAAATAACTCTTTTTCTTATTGACAGTGACGTTAAAAATTTCGTCAGTCGACAAAATGATAATGTATAGCGCGGCAAATTCAACATTTGTTTTATTTTACAGCAATGGAGATTATTTCCACATATGGCAGCGGCAGCAGTATTGCGGATATTCGTGAACGGATTTACGGAGACTTATTTGTCCGCTATAGAAAAATCCGCAACTTCCAATGAACTACAAAGCTTAGTGAGTATATTATACGTAGTATGTGGTATATTTGTATTTTTATGTTATCTTTTTTAAATTTTAGAGCGAATTAGTATCAGAAACACACGCTTTGGTATCGATAGCAAAACCCCTCTTGTCCTGGTCGTGTCGAGATGCAGCACAAGAATGCAGAGAAGCTTGCGGCGGACATGGTTTCTTGAAAGCCGCTCGTTTGGGCGAGCTACGCAACACAAACGACCCTTGTGTCACGTACGAAGGAGATAACAATGTTCTGGTGCAACAAACCAGCAATTGGTTACTGAAACAGTGGCAGGCCGTACTGTCCGGTGACAAGTTATCTACTCCTCTAGGTAGTTGTACATTCTTCGAAGATCATAAAAGGATTAGGAGTAGAAAATGTATAGTTCGTAAAGTATCTGAAGTACAAAATAAAGAATGTGAGTATTTGTTTCATCGAAACCAATAAAATATACTGGTAGCCCATGACACCAATGTACGTATCGAGTTACATGTAAAAAACAAGTTCAATAAGGCTATTACCCTGTTCACCGTCTCGCGGACCAATATATTTTTCATTGCTGTCGAAATAGTAGCTTCCCTTGAATACAAAAGGTTTTTCGAACTTGGAAGTGGCTTAGCCACAATTTGTTCGTTTACCTTGCAGATTTAAAACGTTCACTTCTATCTCTGTTAAACCATATTTATTTTAATTTTGCAATATTGGTTTATTGTAGTATTCTGCTTTCATTGGAATCCGAGGGTTTCTGGAACAGTCAGTTTTGAACAGTCTTTGATAACCTAACCGTTACAGTACCAAGTACCTATTATAAATACCTTATTTTCTTTTCCCTGTTATTTAGCTTGTCTCTGTAGAATTATAAATAAATTACCTAGACCACAGAGTATTAATGGACTAAAGTTCATTTTCCACGTTGCGTCAAATCGCAGCGACTTATTGCTGGGACAAGTCGCTGTGAGAAAAAGTACAATCAGCATATTGATAGTTTGTTGCTGCGACTCATCCAGGCATAGGGGAAACGTAACGTGTTGCCGACTTGATTGACAGTGACAGCAATGTCAGAGCGGAGCAGCCAATAGAAATTTTGGGTTTGGTGGGACAAAATCCACCAGAAAAGTTACCAAGTCGCAGCGACTTCTCGCTCGAAAATAGAGCAAGTTCTAATTCATGCGACCGACGCGCCCAACGAAAAAAAACGCCAAGTTACATGCAACTTTTTCGAGTTGCAGCGTCAACTTGCACCGTGGAAAATGGACTTTAAGGTTCTTATTTTGTTGTATACCAACAAAACTACCACTAAACCATAGATAATATACCAGTCGACTGAATCCTTGTTTCCTTCTTTATTAACCGGTAACTTATTAATTGGAGGATCCATATTTGGCTCGTTCGTAATGTAAAATTAAGTAGTTAGAGTGAATTCAAGAAAACCCCTGGAATTTTCCGTAACCTCTATCTGAGACTATCTGGAATTTTTTGTACGCTAATAATCAAGGGGACGTGGAGAAACCACTTTAAAAATTTGGCGCTCGGCATTTAAACCAAATTTTGCATATAGTGACGTGTTGGTGTGGTAGGAATCATTGATGGGAAGAAAGCACGAAAAACTGTCTATTCTAGTTGAGCCAGCAAATTGTAAGCTAGCGAGATCCTAGACTGTTATTCGACGAGGTGCATATTACATTTTTTCGTCGATTTTTACAAAAAAGTTACTAATTTCACTATAGACGAGTTTTCATCCGGAAGTTGGTACGTAAAATGTCATTGTTTGTAAAGGTCGACGAAAATAGTACCTATATTAGTTTAGTCACGAGTTTTCTAAGTGACTAAAGATGTTTTCGACAATAAGTGCTTACTATACTGCAGTAACAAAAATAGTATATTATGGTGGTTAAAACTATTATTATTGATCGAGCACCAAAATTATTTCGCGAGAGGCTTTGCCCCGAGCGGAATAAGGTGTGAGGCTTATAAATGTCTTCACCACCAAGGTGTATATACAATTTTCTCCACTACTACCCAAATTTAAGACAAAAATTGAAAACAATTCACAAACGCACCACGAAAAGCGTTTACTCCGTCATCTGACTGACAAGTACACTGTCAATTTTCGATATATTACGAACGTACTCGTTATGTCATCAGTCATTTTTGGTTGAGCGCGAATTTTAAACTAATGGCATTTTTATTCAAATAATTTTATCTTGATAGGTAATTTCAAGCAGCAAATATGTTAAATACAATCTCCGGGGTATATGTTGCACAAGTTTTTGTTGAACTACACTATCCCTGAATTCTCAAAATATTTGAATTTGTTCATCATTGACCTAGGTTAATAATAGAAATAATTATTAATCACAAAAAGCTGAGTTTATACAGCAACTAAAATAAAATAAGAATGTTCACTTGATGCATTTCAATGACAGCGTTTATACAGGAAATAAGCTAAAATAAGGAATAAGAATAAGAGATGGTCAACTTTTATCTTTTTCGCTTATTTTATTTGGAAAATGATATTGCGCATGACCCAAATCCACTCTCCAATATTTTCCGTATTGACACTTTTGACAAGTTCTAGTTTTCTAACCTAAAATCTTATGAAAATTTTTGATTTTGTCATTAGTTTGTATGGTTTTCATAACCAATTACTTTTTATTTTTCACATTAATAAAACTTTTTAAATTTTCTATAATGATTTTAATAGGAAATTAAAAATTTTGGAAAATATTAATGAAATAACAACTAAATAGCGAGGTTGAGGTTGTGTACTGTACTTACTTAGAACCGAGCTTAGGACGAAATTTTCTAAACTTGCACAAAACACAAAGGTCATTGTCAAAAAATCCGCGATTTGATTGGTTCATTCTTATTTCTTATTTTATTCTAGTGATCACTATAAACCTATGTTGTCTATAGCCTATTTGCTGTTTAAACTCTACTTAATAGAGAAATTCAACTTCTCAGTTGGCTAGAAGAAGCAATAATTGTCAAGTCCACAGTTACGGTGGATTCATGCAACATCAACTAAACTAAAACTAATTAAGAATAAATTTAAACTAAGAATATTAAGCCATTCATGAAACATAAATTAAGAAATTAATAAATCAACCGGGCATGCGCAGTGTTTTCAATCATTTGTAAAATCTTCCAATAGTAAGCGAGATGTCAGATAGCTGAAGATAAATATTAAGAGTAAACCAACTTGTTCACGAAAAATATTGTTATAAACTATGAAAATATCTTCAAACATGTAATACAAGTTCATATAAACAATAACTTAACACAAATCACCAGTAGGGCAGTAGGTAATCTGTGGTCGGGACTTGACGCATGCGTTGTGTTGAATTCATGGAAGAAATTAATTTCTTAGTTGAAAGTTGGCCTTTTTTTTAGTTTTGATTTAGATCTTATTTTTTTAGTTTCTTGCATGACTAACTACATCACATTACATTTGTTTATTGTTTATTGCCAATAAATATAAATAAAAATTGGTACAAATAAACGGGTTAACCACGAAGTAAAACCAAGTTACTTGTATGTGGTGACAATTACAGTTAGAATGATTGTCAACTAAAGTTTCATATACTTAACTAATAAATAACTTAACCTAACTGAAACAAGCAATTTTAAACATTCACAATATGAGTATTACAATCTAAAAAATACAAAAATCACAAGTATACAAGATGGATACGTTACATATTCAATTAGTAGTAGTAGTATAGTGGCGTTTATTCATCATATTTTTTTTTTAAATACATCACTTGAAAACATGTTAAAAAACAAAATAAACATCTGAAACAAACCACGGAGTAATTAGATTATTTGTATGTGGCACACATGAAAGGATAATCTAAGAGCTAAGACTAAAATCTTATAAAACCACTAACTACATTACATTACACATTACAGATCTCATTTTCAATTTTCAATAAGCTCTCGCACGACATCTCGAGATGTACTCAGTATAAAGCTTCTGATTTTTTGCTTATACTTTGGCAGCCTATGTTCGCCTTTAATGTCGGTTGGAAGCGAATTGTATATTTTAGGGCCCAGGTAGGAATAGCTGTGTTGTCCTACAGTTTTTTGTTTATGAGGTGCTATATATGATACATTATTTCGTGTGTGATACCTATGGCTGAGCATTCTCAGTTCATGTTTATAAGTATGTTGAGTAACACAAACATTAATGAAATAAAGTTGCCTGACATCTAATATATTTGTCACAGAATATAAATTATTACAAGGACAATCATATCCTGTACGTAGAATTGTTCTGATGAATCTTCTTTGAAAAACTTCAAGAGGTGAAAGGTATGTTTTAGATAGGCCTCCCCAGCCTATTATTCCATAATTCAAGTGAGGCTCCACCAAGCTCCTATAAACCATTATTTTTTGTTTGAGGTTCAGAATATTACAAATGCATTTAAATTTATATAAAATATATCTCAACTTTTTTATTAGGTATTTAATGTGTTGATCCCATTTTAAATTAGAGTCTACCATAATGCCAAGATATTTAGTTTGATTTTTAGGCAAGATAGTAGTTTCTGTATTTACATGAAGATGATAATTTGGTAGAGCATTCCGATAAGAACTGAAAGGCACGTAAATAGTTTTTTTGAAATTAATGGATAAAAGTCTATAATCAAACCACTTTTTTATTATTCGTAGGTCTTCTTCCAATTTTAATTTTAATTTGTACCAGTTCTTATCCTCACAAAACAACACTGTATCATCAGCGAAGCTGATTATTTTAGAATTAGTATCTAGTAGGAATAAATTATTTAGATATATATTAAATAGTATGGGTCCTAGTACCGTTCCTTGAGGTACTCCACAAGAGATTTTTTTTTCTTGACTTACAAAATCCCCTACTTTCACTGTTTGTTGTCTGTTGGTTAGGTAACTTCTAAATAGTGCATTTGCTGTACCTCGTACACCCATATCATCTAATACATTCAATAGTAAGGTATGGTCAACAGTATCTTCTTAGTTTTAGTTTTAATTTTTTTTGCATGAATCCACCTATAGTAGTGGAAAAACTAATTTTTTTTCAATTTTTCATGACATAATTTTTATTCCAGTCGTTATGGCTTCCTACGAATGGCTTATTCTATACATGGTCCACGAAATGCATCAAAAACAAGACGAAGTAATTCATAGAGGCTTAGATAAATTCACTGCTCGTAATGAATCTCAAGTTTATAGAGCGGCGGTGCTATCAAAATCATACGGTGAATACACCGCCCTTAGATATTTCTGGAATAAAACCTCTTCGGCCGATACAAGTCTTCAAACGACGCTGGATAATTTAGGCGTTTTGTATGGACTTTCATGCTTGGATAAGAATTTGGTTTTCTTTTATCAAGGAGGATACGCGCAAGGATCAGATTTTTCGCAGGTGTTCAAGGACGCTGTATTGGATACGTGTAAACGTTTAAAACCGGACGCTTTGACTGTTATTGACGGTCTGGCACCGCCTGATTATGTCGTCCATTCTGTACTGGGAAGTTCCGATGGAAAGGTGAAATTAAAATTTGCTAATATTTATAAAATATTATAACAATTTATTTTTTTTAGTTGTACGAAAACCTTCAGAAATTGTTGATGGGAAATCCTCAAAGTATGGCGAGGCCGACGTGGTGGCAGGATATATCTTACGATCCTTCGAATCGGGCACATCTTACCAGCAAACTTTGAATTCAAAATTGTATTAAAAGCACCAAAAAGAAATGTATAATATAGGTACAAAAGCATTTATTTCATTGAAAATATTTACATATTTTTGTAATTATATTTTGAATTATGTACATTAAAATATTATAAATAAAGTATCTATTTTATAATAATGATTTTTTTAATGAATTCACAACGGTTTTTGATGTCAATGTTATTTTTCTTTAAAAATGTTTCAAATTTATTTCGGGTGAAAACACTGATATCCTAGTCAAAGTACACATAAAACCTCACAAAAAATTCAAAATTGAGTATTTAAAAGGGTTGTCTTCAACATGAGAAAAACTTTACGATGCTAGTCATTTTTTCTGTGAATTGAAAAGTTTGTGAGATAAAATTAATGTCAGTGCTAGTCAATTCGTAGATATTGTACGCGGGAACGGCCCGGGAGCCAAATTTATTAACCATGAATATTAAGCATGATTCAGTCTTGGAGACTATTAATTGACTCCATGGAGTAATATTCCATTACAAAGACAGCCATTTATTAACTATTAAGCAAAATTTATAGCCCCATCTATCGGCATAAAACTCAAACTCCAGAATTCAAACCATCATTTTTTAATATCCATTGCGTGTAAATTTTAATATCAGTTTTCATATGTCTCTGAATTTAATTCAATTTACCAACAGAATACTAAAGCTTACAAAATGTTTAAGATTATCAATTCAAATCCATTACGGGTGAAAACGGTGAATTAAGTTATTGAAATTTCGAATATACTTTTGCTCCATCTACCAACGAGTTACTAAAGCTTGAAATCATTTCTGCTTATAATTTATAGTATCCTCTACCAGCGAAAGACAAAATAGAAAAATATTTATGTTAAAATAAAAACAATCGTATATTCAGGGTGTCCCAGGAGCTCGTACCCAAAACTAGGAAGGTAATCGAGGAAGTAAAAATAAGGTAAATACTAAATATGTATATTAACATATATCATCTATGAAAAAAGTCCGCAAGCGAGATGAGGACGTGCGTGCTTCACAATTAACTTTGGTGCAGTTCTTCAAAGCTTTTTTACGAACTCCAGGCACACCCTGTATAATATTTGACACCAATCAATAGTATAAGTTGAGAGTAAAAACATACAACACAACAGTTCGAAAGTGATATCAAAATGGAATCCCTAATTTTTTACACTTTTAGTTTAAACGATTCTACACCAATAACTTTTGTTGTGAATAACTGAATTGAAAGGAAAGCGAATAAAAATATAAATTAAATACCCAATAATAAAAACTGGAGTTTTAATTAACCATTTTAATCATAATAGGTATCTCTGTATCTCTGTAGAGTGGGGAGGGTGAGTGTGTAGGCTCACAGCACTTAGG
>CAJUYH010012094.1:0-10393 GCA_910591685.1 Galerucella tenella | reverse complement strand
GAGAATGTTGGTAAATGTATGTTAGGTAGCTTTATGTTACGATCATGAAAAGTAGAAGGATCGGCTTTAGGAGTCAATACAGTAACGGATTCTATGATTCGTTTGAAGTTACTAATTACATTCACACTGCGATTTTCAAATTCTTCCCTATTTTCATCTTCATTTCTGTAATCTTTGTGATTTTATATCTGATCTTGGGTATCAATATAAGTTTCTAGAGTTCGAGTGAGCATGTCAACTCGAGCCTGCAATTCGAATTTATCGCGACAATCCTTGTTGGCCACGTACCAATTTACTATGCGTTCGAGTTGAGATGTACAATTGCGTCTTCTCTTTTTAAGAGATTCCATATTTGTTTTTTTTATTTTTACTAGTGAATCAGCAATAAGTAGCCCCGACAGATAAGGTTATCTGTTCATATTTTAGCCTTGATAAAGGATTCAAATAAATCCGAAAGCTTGGAAGTAGTAAAAAAGAGTTTAATTTCTTAATATTGTGACGGAATCCCCAATAATTTAGTAGATTATATATATATATATATATATATATATATATATATCGGTATATTGACCAGTTTAGAGAGTTCAGTATAGGAATAAAGACGTTTCACATTAAACGTTGTTTTATTTGTAGTTGATGATTATATTCAAATTAATATTTTCATATAGAGATACATAACACAGACGAAGAATTTGACTCTCCAGGAGAAATATCGCTTCTATTAGGAGCTGATATTTACTATGAACTATTACTCCCTGGTGTTGAATCCTTGGGAAAAGGTTACCCTACTCTAGTTCAGACCCGATTGGGCTGGATACTTTCGGGATCCGTGCCTCCCCAGTGTCTATCTGCTCTGTCTCGCTTTGCTCACCCCAGCTACTCTTTCCACACAACTAGCTTCACTCAAGAAGAGAAGCTAGAGGAAATTTTAGAAAAATTTGTAAACCAAGAAAATGGTTCTTACCATTTAACAAATTCCGAACAGGATGATCTGGCGGAACAAATATTTCAAGGCACTACCCAAATTCTCCCTAATGGAAAATACCAGGTAGACCTGCCCACAATTCATCCCCTAGCTCAAAAAAACTTAGGGGAATCATTCACTCAAGCGCAGAACAGATTTCTGTCATTAGAAAAACGCTTACAAAAAAACCCACAACTCAAACAAGAGTACAAAGCATTACTTGATGAGTACTTACTCTTGGGTCATGCTCGAGTTATACCTCTTTCGCTGCACAACGCTTCTATGGAAAATAAATACTTTGTCCCACACTTATGTGTTGTGAGGGAACAAAGTTCTAGCACAAAAACTAGAATAGTTTTCGACTTTTCTGCAACCACTACTTCGGGTCTTTCTCTTAACGATATCAGTTTACGAGGGCCCTCCGTACAACCCGAGTTATTTGATATACTTACTCGGTTCAGGCTTTTTAGATATGCACTGACAGCAGACATCACAAAGATGTATAGGCAGGTGGCAATGAACCCCAAATATTGTTCTCTCCAAAATGTTCTGTGGAGGGACAATCCATGCGACGAAATTCATTGCATCGAACTGATCACTGTCTCTTTTGGTCAGAAAAGTGCCCCATTCCTTGCCTGCAGAGTACTCAAAGAAATAGCTCTACGACGACCTGACTTACCACTTGCCCAACAAACCATACTGCTCCAAACCTATGTAGACGATATTCTATCAGGAGCAGATTCAGAACAAGACTTAAAGGTTTTATACAATTCTCTGGTTAATCTTTTATCTCCTGCTCATTGCAAATTACACAAGCTGAGATCCAACTCAGAAAATTTCTGTAGCTCTACCTCTCAATGTGAAGCGATCGTCAAAGAAT
Organism: Galerucella tenella; assembly: GCA_910591685.1. NCBI lineage: Eukaryota > Metazoa > Arthropoda > Insecta > Coleoptera > Chrysomelidae > Galerucella > Galerucella tenella. The sequence goes on along the minus strand of CAJUYH010012094.1, from coordinate 8,549 downwards.
TCAATCCCGACGAAGCCCCCTGTAAAGTGCTAGGACTTATCTGGCAGCCTATTTCTGATAATTTTCAGATATCTCTACCTAAATTGCAAGAAATATACCCTATCACTAAGAGAAAAATATTGTCACATGTGGCCAAGTGCTATGATCCCTTGGGATTAGTAAATCCTGTTATAGTGCAGGGAAAAATTCTCATGCAAAAACTTTGGTCCAAAGGTATTGGATGGGACCAGCCCATCACCGAATCCGATATAGTAAATGACTGGAAGAATTTTCTGTCTAATGTATCGAAATTATCTTCTTATGTGATTCCTCGCTGCACAAAACCGTGACAAGATACGAATTGCACGGATTTTGCGATTCCAGCACCACAGCTTACGGATGCTGTTTGTACTTACGCACCTTTGTTGAATTGTAATCTAAAATAATATAAGGTTTCCCAGACTGGATCTTCGCTCTTATGGTGATGGGACGATGACACTAAGATAACAGCCTTATTTTTTTTGGTACGTATGAAACCAGTGTTAAATCTCTTGTGAAACCATATAATGCAGATCCAACCACCCTTTTGTTACTGGGTAGAAATTGCGATGGAATCTCCTTTTTATTTTCCCGGATTGTGCCAATACATGTTAAACCTCTTTTTTTTAATATGTTCACAAGTTCTATAGATGTGAACCAATTATTAACACTCCTGACATCTTTTAACAAATAGATCAAATATTTGAGAAATTGCAGCTGCTGGATCATCTAACTTTCTCACTTCTCTGTCACCAGGATTGTCAAATCTAACATGTGAGTAAAAAAGCAAACCTCTCTTTACTCATGATACACCTAATAATTTCTCGACCAGTTCCATTGGTAGCAAATAGAGTATTTATACATTCATTATTCGATTTGAAGACGGCCGTGTATGTCAGAAGTCCAAAGAATGCATATAATTCAACCTTATCCAGACTCTTTAGCGTTGAAGAATTTTCAGATTTATACTTAGATCGTTCTGTTTCAATCTTATGATTGGTCCATTGAAGTATAATACTACAGATTTCTTCAGTGAACAACAATTTCCAGACTTCGATAGGACTAGGTTTTTTTTCCCAATGCTTTAGCTAGATGGCATAGTCCCGGTAAGTGGAGAATAATATTTTCTTGTAGACGACGACCCCTACTGGAAGTAGTAGACTCACTAGACCATTTGAATCTATTTTTTCCATAATAATACTTCAAGTTCGCATTTTCTCCATATTCTAATATATCATCAGTAGTTTCATTATTGGCTTCATCAGTCTCAGCTGTAATAAATTATAAATAATAAGTATATACACATTTGCTTTGAAAATTATTCACCTTCTTCTTCAGAAGCCGTATTGTGATCACTTTCAATATGGGTTTCTTCCGCATGTTCATCTTGGGTATCACTAATGTCACTTCCACATTCATCAAACCATTGTAACAACTGTTCTTCGAAGTTTTTACTTGATGGTTTCACAGCTTTGGACGTACTAGGTCGACAATCCATCACGTTATGAATTCACTAATGATACGACCATAGAGTAATAAATAAGAGAGGTTTTAAAACATATGGAAGAAACTGGCACAAAGTTTGTGCGCAGCCAGTAGAGCACGGCGCTTTACAGCAACTAACTGAACTAACAAACCCCGCCTCCCTCTACACAAAAACAAAACTTTTCATTTTTAGTATTATTTCAATTTGAGGTTAGTCGTTGTCATTTGTGAATTTATTTTTATTTAATCTACTCATTGGCCCTTCTGCAAAGAAATTAATTATCTCCATCATTGGTACCTACTATTATCACAGCATTTATCATCACTTATCATAGGTAAGATAAAAAAGTAGATTTTTAATCCTAGCCGTTTGAGGTTGGGGTTCCGTAATGAAAACATTATTTGTAATTTTATCGTTTTTTTGCAGACAAAAACGAAGGATTACCAGAAATTTGTGACCCAAACTAAAACAATATGTATGTAGCTGCTAGATATATTTATATCAATGTAATTTAGGATGTTATTGTAGGTACCTATTACTTATGTGAAAAAGTGCTTTAATAACTTTAATTGAATAACTGCAAAAAAATTATACAAATAAGAAGTTTTTTCTTAGTTTTCTGATTATTATCTCAAATCACTTCAACTGAAGTGAGCTGAGATCTCAGTCAAAAAGAACACACCTAATATTACGCGTATGCTGAAAGCACAGTACCAAAATAAACCAACCAGTAGTGTATCTCTCATAAATTTCATTCATAAATTGCTAGAGCTTTTGATAACCTTGAACGGATCGTTTTACAATTCATTTTACCATAGTCGTAGGTGCATAAGTTTTAATATGACTTGAACGTGTTAAATGTTTTTTCTTAAATATTGTAGAACAGGACACTGATGAGTTAATAAAACAATAGTCTTATACAAAATATTTATTGGTTATTCCATATTACAATTTTCATTTGATTATCATTTTTGGAATTTTTATTGACAAATTTCAATGTGTAATATAGTCGTACCATGAAGAAAAGTTTTATTAAATATTTTATTGGAAAATCAACACAAGGATGTACAAACTCTGTTGTTAGACTAATATTTATAAGTGATTCAACAATATTATATGCCGTAGCAACTTTCTCAAAATTCATTTGGAATAATGTTTCTAATGCTTCTTTGATGATGTTGCATAATCATATCTGGTTAAAAATGGGCACCACATAAACGATGACTACTATTGTATGCTTTGGTATCAAGTCAGGCCTATCGCATGCTTCGAGCCAAGCTTTAGCTCTGAAACAAAAACAACAAATTAAATCAATGAATGGAACTAAGGCTCATAAATGTAATATGAAGATCAAATAATAAAGTATTATACATTTCGTATGAAAATACAAACAGTTTCTCACCTTTCTGAATCCTTTCGAAAACGGTAAAATTTTTCATCACAATTATAATATTTATTGTTATATCCACGAACTACACACACTACCCGCTTTCTTCTTTTTAATGGTATCCATTGCAAAAAATGCTTATAAACTATTAAAATAATACCGAAAAGCCGTAAAAATATAAGCTGTAATAAATAATTTTATTCGCAAATTCACCACTTGCACTTTGGTTGGATCGCAGCACAGCACTGGCCGCCGGATGATATAGTCATCCGAACGACGTTGTAGGTCACAGGGAGCTCGGCAGTGTGACGTCACGAGATAACATACTGGTTCGTTCATATACTGTGCTGAAAGCTTGAAAATTCGAAAAGCGCGTCTTGAGTGCTAGTTCGTACCAGTAGCTAGTGGTAACTTTGTGCCACAAAACTCTACACGTTTAACATCTCTCTCATTTATTACTCTGGATACGACTCAGAGACGGCATCACTCTTTTATTGTTACGTTAACACTAAGTATACGTCTACGAGACGGCAATCTATCTTTCGCTAAAAATATCTTAAAAACCAGATGATGCACCACGATCAACTTCAGGCTATTGAGTGAGTGATAAATTACGTAGGAGAACAAAATCGAGAATTTAACGGGAGGGGTCATTCGACGAATCGGATCAGGTAGTGCCGTCTCTGAGACGTACCTTTAGTAGTTAAGGGTTAATAATATTAGGTATCTCCTATCACTCTTCTTAGGTCAATAACCACAGAAACAAGGCAGCTGATGTTCGCTTTGATACATTTCTGGCAAAAACTTTCAGCTATAATATACCAAGGACATTGATAATTCGCGATAATTTTGTCATAGATTATAGCAAAACTATTAAAATTCATTAATAATCGAGGTTTATTCGGTAAGATTATTTTTTTCACTTGTCAAAATCTGACATTTTGGTGGTTTTAACCTATAGCAATACATTATTCTAGCCAATCATTCGGTATTACTACTGATTATTTTTTTCACTTGTCAAAATCTGACATTTTGGTGGTTTTAACCAATAGCAATACATTATTCTAGCCAATCATTCGGTATTATACTGATAATTCTGCTTCCTCATCGATAAAACCTTGTTTACATTGAAACGTCAAATTTTACTTTGAATTTGTCATTATTCACAACTAAAAGTGCCTCGAAGTTTATTGAAAAATGAACACAAACCGATTCAGTGCCATCACCCAGGATAATATTGAACATTCAGGTAATAAAAAATTTTAAATTGTTGAAAAAAATAATCTTCGCAAATACAACTCGCTCTTCAAATTTTATCACATAATTTTTTATTTTCATCACTCAAACTTGTTTATTTGAGGCAAAAACATTCAAACAAACCGAATTTAGATAAAATCCCTCGTCCTAACGGACTCGTGATTTTATCAATCGGTTTGTTTTCATATTTTTGCCAAATAAACAAGTTTTCGTGGAAAAGATAAAATTATCGGTAAAATTTTAAGCACTCGTGGTATTACCTTTGATAATTTTTTTAATTTAAATAAATACTTTGAGAAGTATTATCCTCCATTAATTGGTCGATTGAATAATCATTTTTGTTTCCAAATCCTGGAACCGACATTTCTTATAACCCGTACAGCGTGAGAGATTGTGTCGTAAGTAGCGCACAGCAACATGTTGCGGCCGGTGCTTCTCCAGCTTTAGTGTCACCATTTATTCCACGTCACACGTGTTCTATAATCATACTTCGTAAGCAACGTGCTTATAATTTTTTTATATATATTTTATTCCAATTGTATTGAATGAAGGTTTGCATATGAGTTAAGATTTTTTGTAAATTGTGGCGAATGAAATCCAACCACAATAATAAATGTACAATTGAGGAGCTCGGGACAATAAGCAATAAGGACAATAAGCCTCATTTGAAAATAATGTAGTAAATAAGGTTTAAAGTTTTGGACAAAATCCAGAAATCATATTTCAATTTTGTATAGTGATTAACCCAATTTTTTATATATATAAAAGATTGTTAAACATATTTTACTAAAAAAAACACTAAAAAAATGCATTTTCCGGGAAAAAAATATATTGAAAAATAAATGTGGCTTATGACCTTTTTGATAATAACAAAACGAATATAAATTCCAAAGTAAAAAATACACAAAAAATGTTTTAATCAAAAAATTTTTTAATAATATCAGTTTCTGCATCCCCGTCTATATTTTCTGTTTCATTAACTTGGTCGGAGTCTTGTTCAATATTACTGGAAGCATTTTCAATAATACTAAGATAAAACTGTTGGTTTATGGGGGGAATGTATTGTAAAAGGTTCTTCAAATCCTGAACCTTTTTGATGTTAAGTTTTATTGGGCCTTCATATATTTTTTTAACATTTTGGTTACCAGTATTTCGTCGCCTAACTTAACACCTCTTTTACCAACATTTACCTCTTCAAAGCATCCATTTAAAGCGTGTTTAATAAACATGGAATTTGGGTGTTCGCTATCGAATCGAAAGCAGCGCACGTCTGTAAACTTGATTGTGTTTTTCTCGTTTGTAAAATTCTTTTTTGTTATAATTACCTCATCAAAAGTATAAAAATCTTGTTGAGACATTTCCACTACTGTAAAAGGTTTTTCTCTGTTCGATTTTCTTACAATATTAAACCATTCTTCTGGAGAAAACACTTGCTTAACTTACTTTTTATGCTCTTCAATTAAAGCAAAGTCTCTATCTGAAGGCAAATGAGTGTGCCCAGATACAAGAAAACGATGCTCTATAGTTTTGTAAACTTTTTCTCTAACTAACTGTAGCCATATTGCCATTATTAGCCAATTTTTGTTTTGGCCCCCACAGTTATCGGTAAAGACTACAAGATTTTCAGATCTGGTTGGTTTACTTGTAAGGTATTTTAAAAGTACACTAGCAATTTCGGAACTTCCTCTTTTTGCAACTGACTCTGTCCACATAAACATATGACCTTGCCCAGATACACAGTCATGTATGCCAAGATTATATATCCACGCTTTTCTAAGGTAAAATGCCAAGCCAAAAGTCAATGAAGGCGTGGGTAATGTCTGCTGCAAGTCAAATGAAATTATGTCGGTGTTTCGAATCTCTTCATTATTTTTAATTTCGTCTTTAAGGTTTTGTTGCATTGCCTGTGCGCGAGTTTGATGTAACTGTAATTTCACTTGGAGATTTTTAGCCTCAGATTCATTTTCCTTATTTGAACTTATCATAAGATTCAGTGAATCACATGTTTGACATGTATCGCTTTTAGGCATCTTAAACCCTATGTTGTACTCCAAGTTAAAGAGTCTTCGGTAGCGATTCTCATTAACAGGAATAATATTATTCAGTTTCAACCATGCAATGTAATAATCCTTATAAAGGCTTGAAATACTAAGGTCGTGGTTCAAATATACTCTGTTTGGATTAGAGATCCTACTATAATGACTCACATATTTAGGGATACTTTTAATGTGGTCGTGAACCGATTGTACTATTTCTAGGGCAACTTTGTTCGGTCGGTTGTGATGTCTACCACGCTCATCTTTTTTTGGTGTTGGTCTTCCTTCCGAAATTTGTTTCGAAATTAGTTTAACTCGTTCAGCTGAATTTTGTAATCCATGGACCGCTAAAAACTCCTGTTTACAAATCTGGACATCTATTCCGTTTACTTTTACAAAGTACAAGTCGGTAAATTTTCTTGCTGACTCTTGTCTTTTTGTTTTTTTCTTGTAGCTCCTCTTTTTGTTTGTAACTTTTATTGTGGAAAATAAATACGTGTTCTGATTTTCATATGTCTCTAAATCCCAAAATCCGTAAAATATAGTTGTTTCGGTACCCCTGAGCAGCTCTCTGCACTTTTTTTTGCACTTACACGGCTCTCCAATCTTCTTTGTTTCTTTTGCTGCACCCTTCAAATTTTTATAGGCATGTCCCAAATTTCGACGCTTCTTTGCTTTGGTTTTCTTTCTTCCCTCAATATTTACTCTTCTCCACCGGCTTGGCGGAAGTTTTTCTGGGCTCAAAACTGAACCTCTGCTGCCTTCTTGATCTTTATCTTCATGATATTGTCGGGTCCTCTGAAAAAACAAAACCTATTCTAGTCAAGAAGGGCCTAAGCCACCTCAAAAGTATTATACTTTTTTGGTCTTAAAAATTTTCATTGGCAAACAAATAATAATTAAAATGAAAGTGTTGGTGGCTCTTTATTCGTACAAAATTAAAAATGACCTATTTATGGCCACGCTATATACAAAAAATAAATTTAATGATATTATAACCTTAATAAGTCACAAGCCACATAACCTACAGCAAAAAGGACTTAAGCCACTAAAATGTTTATTTACCTCTTTTATTGTAGATTCATCACTTTCACTTGAACTAGTATCTGGAGAATATTCCCTATCCTCTACTGAATCGTCAGAGTCAAAATCCAAATCTGAACTACCGCCTTTTTCGTTATGAAATACCCGTTTTCGCTTTAATAACATATAATCACCTGTCGCCATGTTGATTTTGTTGTGGCTTTCTTGATTGAAATTTTTCCACTATTGGGCGGAGTAGAATTCAATGAGACCTCTAGCGGAAAACATTGTAACTGTCGCAACGAGTAAAATAATTCATTTTGCATTGTTTTTGTACTATATTCAAGTCAACGTACTTAATTACCGTAAATTCGTACTTTATTTGTTCAATTTTGTGGCAGAGACAAGTTTAAAACTGTGTTTTTCTATTTAACTGAACTGTCATCAATTCTGAGGTAATATTCTTATATAATATGAGATATTATGGAAGAGGTTATGTTATTCTATTTTTTGTTTTCATTGGAAATTAAAGAGAAAATAAGTCGGTATTAAAGATTAAAAATATTACTCTGTGATGCCTTTTGGCCGAAATATTATTTATTAATTATTTAAATTATTATTATGGTATTATTATGAATGAAGACATAAATTCCCTTGAAGCTAATTTCAATAAAGCATGAATCGTTTACAAATATGAAATATAAGGTCGCACGTAGGAAGTCAAGTTCAGAGCGTGAAATAAACATAAACAGTAATATTTATAGTTACTAAACGGTGAACTTGACTCGTCGTATAAATATGTTAACGATAGTGTTTTAAGATTCATTCTAAATATACGCAATTCAATTCATTCTTTTAATTATATTAAAGCATTCAAAATATATTCTATTCATCGTAATCATTCTAATTAATATTCTAATTAGTACCAGTAATAAGTGAGTTAATGTATAATCGTAAAGTAAGGTAATAAAGAGAACATGTCCCAGTGATTCCAGTAGTTGTTTTATTCCTGTAAGATGACACACCGAGTGACCAGCAACACCACCTATTCAGAGGCCCTTCCACACTTATAATTCACCAAGTATCCATAGTAGGATACATACATTACAACTCAATACAAAACCTACCTTCCCTGCAACTTTTGTAGATATAATTATATCAAAAATAAAATAAGAACACTGTTTAGTTTTTATGTTTTTATTTCACCCTAGTTACAGACATTACGCAAGATCTGGCAAGACCGTATTGAAAAGACAGAAGTGCGCCTGCCAGCCAAAAAATCACCCTCTCGGGTGACTGTACTGTCAATCTGACAGCATATTTGTTCACAAGCTATTGTAGT
>CAJUYH010012093.1:0-10393 GCA_910591685.1 Galerucella tenella | reverse complement strand
TAAGGTTGTGTGGTTTTTGATTTTTTTGAATTATAAGTATACACAGAAAAAGACAGGATATGTCACTTCCTACATAACGCTACGTTATTAAATTATAGTCACGGCAATAGCTCTTATTTCCGAATAAATTTTAGGTATAGTTGAAATAATACCCTTCTTGGTGTGCGTCATCGATTGTTAATGTCTTTCTAACACATTACGTAGGAAGAAATGGAAAAAAGGCAGGTCTGTGATTAATCGTAATCAAAATATCACAATAATGAAAGCGTTAGCCCTAATCTTTGACTTACAAAAATTTGATTGGTTGATGTTTAAATTACGCTCAAGCTCAACCTATCAATCGAGAGTTTAAAATACCATGAAGGCGTTACTTTCGTAGCGGCAATAAGTCTTACGTCTTTTTCTACTGTCACACTGACAGTTCTTGGCAGGTCTGTACTTTATTGTTTACGGTGTATTATTATTTATGAAAAGTGAATATTAATCTTTTTGTTTTATTTATATGAATAATACAAAAATATGCATGAATACACGGAAAAACATCAGTATTTTGAAAGTTCTCAAGTATTTTCAGTTAGAAAAAAATGCTGGTAATTATTAATTGCATAGCCTTCTCGAATTTGGCTAAATACAATCCTGATGATCTTATTTATCAAATTCAAGGTTACCTTTATGTCAAAATAGCAAATAAAATAAACGACATGCCGAAAACCCGGATATACGTCACAATCGATGACGCACACCAAGAAGGGTATTATTTTAACTATAGACCATTATTAAAATAGCACTACATAAAATACCGCATCGTATGCGGTATTGCAATTGGCGATATATCTCTATTGTTTCTCTATTTACTTCGTTGCGGTTATTAATGAAATTTTTGTTGTTGTTGTTTTGTTGTTGTTCCATTGCACCTCATATACCCAAATCGAGAGGATTGAATTCTGGGCTACGTTGTGGCCAAGGGTTCTTTTTGCGACCAATCCAGCGACCAGGAAAGTATTTAAATATGTTTTAGCTTCTCCTGACCTCATCTTGTGGCGGTGTACCATAATAATGATATTTTTTATCTTAAATTTAGTGGCAATTCTTGCAATAAATCAATGAAGTAATTGCAACAAATTTAAATAATTATCTCCATTAAAATTATGGCCCTGATAAATAGTTACCGATGATCCCACACCATGAATTTATTCTAAATTCATGTTGAAAATGCAGTTTTGGGGATTTTCAACTGACCAGACAATTACATTAAAATAAATTTTTCTTTATAATTTCTGCTTAAGCTCAGTATAAAATTACTTTCTACGACTCTGATGCCATAATAAAGTAGATGTTAAATATTTAGCAGACTCAGGCTGCTGGAAGCTCTTTATTCTTTTCTTCTTCTTATTTTGTAATTTTAAAGTTTGCCTTGGGTTATATAAGAAGGGAGCCTCCGCTTTGCTGTTTTGCCGTGTTCCATATTTATTTTTCTCCAATGGTTTTAAACTTAGCTAAGAAGCGCTGTGTTGGTTAAACACTTTTCTACAGGTTGATGTCGATTCTTTACATTAACTTTTATAAAATACAATGTACTTACTTATATGCTGTATTTTTTTTAAATATCCAGTGATAACATTAAGTACTCTAGTATACATGTAATGAAATGTACCTACTTACATTTTCAATGACAAGACCATAAAACATCGACTTTGTAAATGAAGGTAATTAGTTCAACCAGAAGATGACAAATATAATATAAATATTAGTATAAATGTGTAAGACCAAGACGAACTGTTTTTTTTATGTGGCATCTTTATTTTCCATCTTTCCTTGTCAAAATATATGTACACTGTGTTATTTAGAAGATGCGAGATAGGAATTCCTGTACAATACTGTCAAATGCGAGCCAAATTTTTTACCAAATAGCGTTCATAAAAAATAATAACAGATTTGGAAAGGTCGTTGAAAAATATGTTCGAATGCTCTTTCAATTTTCTTAAATTAGCTCTGGTTTAATAAAAAAAATGGATAGTTTTGTTTAAAAAAGTCGAGCTCCATTTTCTTACCACTTTCGAATACTTTTAACCGCATAGAAGATTGCAAGGCGGGTAGGAGCACAGAAAGTTTTAAAATTAAACCTGAAGTATGGCGGTTCGATTCGCCGCTGTGGTGAATGTTTGTTTTGTTTTTAGTTCTTTTCCACAATTTTTGTCTAAAAAACATTATACTTAAAATAAATCAGTTATTTGTTTCAAAGATTGTGAAAAAAGAACTAAAAACAGAAGGAAAACAATTTCAACACAGCGGCGAAGCGAACCGCAATACTTCAGTTGAAACTTTTAAATCCCCCGTGCTTCTGCCCGTATGGCTATTTTCTAATCATTTAGAAGTATTCGAAAGTGGTATGAAAGTGGAGTTCGATAACTATCTATTTTTTTATTACACCATAGCGAATTTGTGAAAATTAAAAGTGCATTTGAACTTATTTTTCAACGACCTTTCTGAATCTGTTATTAATTTTCTTCTGAACGCTATTTGGTAAAAAAGTTAGCTCGAGTTTGACAGGTTTGTAGAGGAATTCCTATGCCTCATCTTATAAATTACAAAGTGTTTATATGTTTATACTGTTTCAGTTAATTTTTTTTAATACGTTAGACATATTAATGTATTTAAAAGCAATTTATAAATAGAGAAGAAATCATATTATGATATGGACTTTCAAAATTAAATCGATTACTTAATAATAATAATTGGGGGAAATCATTAAAGAAAAAGAATTAAGCCAGGTAATTTACCCAAAAAACATCCAATCATTTTGAGTGAAACAACATTGTGATATAGATGGAAATGAAAGAGTGGACCACGAAACAAAAGCGGCTTGTGGAATAACTAAGTTACCTAAAACCCAATTATATTCTGACTTATAAATAATATCTTCAAAGCCTATAGCCCGCACACGTTGAAAAGAGTATTATCACGATATCGCAAAAACAAACAGCAATCAGTATTTCCCTTTATACTCTCAACTCCCCAGTATGCATGTATTTTGGGGTGACACACTTGGACCTAAAAGATCTATTGTTCCCACTTACTTCTACTTAGTTCCTAATGAAATTCTCAGAGACTAGTTGCTTCTTTAGTTCCATTTCCAGGAGGAATTTTAGGATATCAGCAGGCTTCAACTTACCTAGGTAAATGTTCCTCTTCTCTCCAGTAATCTCCCAGGTGCTGTGCTCTAGGATTCTGAAGTGCCGAGCAGTTGGAAAGTATGTGGATGGAGGTTTCTTCTTCCATGCCACAAAATCTACATTCTTCTTCAACTATTTTGAGCTTTTTCAGGTGCCCATTCAAGCGACAATGTCCCGTTAGGATCTCTGTTAAAACTCTTAGCGTAGTTTTAGTTTGACTTATGCATTAATTTGATCTCAACAGGATGTAGTCACCCAGAAGAATCTTTGTTTGTCTAAGCCCTACTAGATCTTTCCAATGGTCAGATATTCTCTTTTTTTCAGTAAAGCCCATAGACTTATAATATAAAGGAGACCACATTGTTTACATTTTGAGGCGATCAATCATCATTCTATCTTTCAATTTTATCTCTCTCCCTCCAGATTGCGTCGTTGACAGATCTCCATAATTTCGAGAAAGTATTTCGAAATAATTTAGGTATATTTAAAGAACTGGAGAACACTGCTTTTAAAATGCATTTATTGAATAAAAACTTCCATAGACCATTCAATTTTGAATTAATTGATCCTTACATTACTAAATAATCACTAAACTTTGAAAATATTCCTAAATTAAAAACGAACAATAAGTACAAAACAGCGCTTTGGCAACACCCATATGTTTTAGTACTCTATTGAATGACTAATAGTATACGCGTAGTTTTGCTATGTTGCCGAAGTGATATAGCTCTTTTAGTGCTCACTTTACTGTTATAAGGTGTTTTTTTAGTACTTATTGTGGAAATTTAACTTTGTTTGGCCAATCATGGTGAATTCTTGTGTTGTGTGTAAGAAAGTGGAACATTTATGAGGTTATCTTATTAGTGGCGTGGCGTGGTATAAGTGTTTGTAAATATCAGAGGTGTAGAAGAAGGTTTTTGGTGCCTCTTGGTTTATCAAATAAACCACTACCAAATTAGTATACAAAATACATATCTGAAAAATATATCTTTTTTAATCAGGTTTCCCCAAGATCCTGAAAAAAGACTTGTTTGGTTTTCATTAGTTGGAATTAAACAAGGACAAAATTTGCCCAAATTTCCAAAATTGTGCTCTGACCACTTCCAATCTGAAGATCTCTTAGCTAGTTCCAATGGATCTAGATATATTAGACGAGGTGCCAAACCACGTCCTTGTGAAAGCATTTTATTTCTAGATGATGATTTATCTAATAGGTAAAAATTATTTATCATGTTTATATTAATATAAGTATCAATAAGATAATGTATTAACTATAATATATTAATATTGGAATAACAAATGATAATATCAGTTATATTTATGTTATATATTTTAGTTCAAACTCCAGTGTTTTTGAAACACCACCTTCTCTTCCACAAAAATACCTGAGGTGAGTAAATTTGTAGTCTGTAGCACTCATCGTAGAGTAAAGTTGCTGTTTGTGCAAGTGAAGTAGAGCGCTTTAACAATTTAAAAATTGTTATCTTTTGTATCCAATTTTCTTAGAATAAGTTAATAGGATCTTATAAATATACATAGTGTATCATTTAATGTCCTAAATTTATTGTTTTTGAAATTAAAAGGTGTGCCAATAAACTTACTTTTAGACCTGAAACTATTTCTTCAAGTTTTAATACACTGCCTGGACCCTCCAGAGATAGGTAAGCATAATCTGCTGCTTTGATTGTATTATTGAATATTATCCTAAATGTATTTTTTTTTAAATCAAAAAGTGTGTCCAATTTTGTTTGAAAATATAACTGTACGCTTCTTGTGGTATATTCATTACCGCTTTTGTTATGTTTGTGAAATTAAACCACAATCTTTTTTGTACTTTTATCATACACTTATAAATATATATTATAAGTCTATGACTTTTATTTGAACGTTTCAGTAACGTTCCTGCTACCATTATTAAGAATAATTAAATTATAGAATACCTTGTATACTAGGTATTATTTTAAAACTGGATAAATAAATACATATAGGTATTTCAATTCATTTTTCATTTATATACCCATATCACTCTTTTGTTTTGTTATTTTTTCACGTTTTAACTTGTTTATCTATTTGTCTATACAATTTTTGTAAATTTTGAATGACAATAAAAGATGTCTCACTTTCTTTGCCTTATTACATCCTGCAATCATGATCCAATAAAAAAACGTAATATATTTAATTATTGATGGTAGATTTTGAACCGTACGCCACTGGTGATGAAAATTACACTGTTGTCATTTTGAGCACGCGACCGACAAGGACTATGCTTTCTTTCTTGCACTTATAGCACCCTTATAGCTTCTTTTAAAACAATAATAGATCGCCTTAAAAAGCATTTTATCAATGAAATATTTTGTCTCTGGTATTTATAAGTCTATGGTAAAGCCGAAAGCCTTCCAATATTACATTGAAGCTGATTCCGCAAAAAGGATCGGGCCCCCAAAAGAGTAATTCAGCCCCTCTTTTTGCTAGTTCATCTGTCAAATGACATTAACATGAATAACATTGCACTCATTGTAGATGTAATGTAATGTAATGTAAAAACACGATACATCTTCACATATAGAAATAAATAAAGATTAATTTTGCCGGTAAGACCAAGACGTGTAGAAAAGAGTCAGTCGATAGTAGAATTCTATAGTGTGCAGAGTCCCGCTTCAGAAATCGTAATAACTTTGAAAACCAACAATGCATTGAGGAAAAACTGACAAGTCTAAACTATTAACACGTTCGCTGCTAATGACGGTTTTTACCATCATCAGCTATAGTCCAGAGGAGCGCTTGATGGTTTTTACGGTCATTTGTATTAAGCATCCTTATCTTATAGCACAGTGTATGTTTAGCATTGGCGTGGAGAAGCTTTTATTTTATAGTGGCGAGTTGCTGTTTTTGTTTTCGGGTGCACGTGTTATTGCAATACATATTTTTGTGTTTTCTAGTAACTTATGGCGGGTAACGGTGCAGGACCACCTGGCATTAAGCAGGTCAGGAAAGATGATAAAGTGTATAATTTCAATGACGAAAACGATGTTGAAGAACTTGAAATTTTTTTAAAGTTGGAAGATGAGGATGCTCTGGAAAATGATCCAGAGTCGTATGCAGTGTAGGGGATCTCTGAAAGCGCGAGATGATGAGAACAAGAATGGAAACTGTAACGCCGTTAGTGGTAGTTGCAGTTTCTTCCACATATATCAGCGCTGATATCCTAACCTGACAACCATAGATAACACATCTGACAACTGCAGACCAACGTTTTACAACGTGTATCGTGAGCTTGTCCAGTTTTTGTTTTTAAAAACCATTTTGCTTATTTGTGTGTGTTGAGTATTCGTGTTGGTTTTTATTGTTTATAGTGAAACTTTTACTTTAAGAGACAATGTCGAGAATATGTATTGTGAAATACTGTAATGTGAGGTGCACCCGGTAAGCTCTATCTCTATAAAAAACATGTTTCATTAAATGAAAAGTGACAGTAGCTATTCTTCCATACAGCATTGTTGTTGAATTCCTACTATTTATTTTTCTTTATGTTTTTCATTGAAATATTTAAAGAAACGTTTCATTCATTGTATAATTTTTTTATTCAATAAAATATAGATATAAATAAACTTATTGCTTTATTTTTACCACTTCAGGCATTATATGGTCCATTTTTTGATATTTCATTTAATTTAACTTGACTATTTGATTGTTATTATTGTAATATCAATCTAATGTTGAGTAACTTTGAATGAAATATCAAAAAATGGACCATAAATGTCATTTTGCAATAAAAGTAAAATTACAAAAATTTTGAATATGTCGCCAAAAACTGTAAAATTACAGGAATCTTATTTTTCGGCTGTTAGCGAAGCTCACAACCATCTGATTTGTGTTAGAGGTACTGACGTGACTCTCAATGTGGCGCCACCCGTACAAATAGAGGGCGCCACGAGTCAGTTTCCCATCTATAAGTATTTTTTTATCTATAGTCGTATGTAAGAGTGGAAAGAAGTCGAAAATTTGTTTCATTTTATTCCTTCCTTCTCAAGATTTCCATTGTAATTATAATAACAAACGTATCTAAATATATATGTTAAAAAATGTTTAACCTTCAATAAAGTATAACATTACAGTGTACTTAATATTACAGTCATCAAACACAATATAACAAGAATAACATTTCTATTTATCAATAATAAAAAACCTTATTTGTACTTTGATTATGTAATAAAACATTTCCATTAAGTATTTGATTTGAATGGATCATGTAAACATATTAATGTTTCATGTAAACGAGTTGAAATAAAGTTGTTAAACAAATGCCATTTAACGGTATCCGTATTGGAGTAAAATAGTAAATTATTCTGAAATTTTTAACTGATGCGTAACTTTCCAAATTACCCAAATATTTCAATTTATAGACGAATTAGTCGATCACACATTTTTTGTGTATTTCGCTTAATTCACTCTGTCTACATCATTATAAAGCAGGGTTTCCCAACCTTTTTTTCTTGAGGCTCCCCGGACTACTAATGATATTTTCATGCCCCCCCTTTACTTTTAAAATGAATACAAAAACGCACATTATGTACTTAAAAGCCTTTTATTTTAATTCTAATAAACAAACTTTAAAAGTTTAAATTAAAATATTGAATGTTTTTATCCAAAAAATTTAATAAAATAAGAGTAGGTATTAATGAGACACTTAGCTTGCAAGTTCTGTACCAGTTGGTTGATTCTAGGTTCTGTTCTTGCCAGAGCTATCATCAGGTCGCTATCGACATCAAGACGATTTCGCTGTTTAGTTTCAATTAAAACTAGAGCAGAAAAGCCTGTCTCACACAAGTAAATTGAAGAAAAAGGAATTAATACTCGTAAAGCAAGAGAGGCAAGTTTTCGAATTAACAGGCAATCTTTTGATCCAAAATTTCTCCAATGTCAAAAGATGGAAGTCCTTTTCATGGACGAATCAGCTTTCATTACTAGAAATTTTTCCTGAACTTCTTCTGGTAATTGTAACACATCGACAACAAATGGATTTCTTGTCATGTGCCATATTGGTGACTCTGAATCGATGTCTCGATAGTATCGGCGAAATTCGTATTCCAGCGCTTGTAAATGAGTTTTTATGTCAGCTTTAAAATTTGCGTCCAGTATTTTATTTTTAATTGCTTCAAACAGCCGAGAAAAAGATATAACATTTTCAGAAGACAATTTTTTATTCCAAAGTTGAAGCTTTGCTATGAACTCCTGAATATAATCATAATTGCTTATTATAGTGCCGTTTCTGCCCTGAAGTTTCAAGTTTAGCTCATTCAAGGCAACAAATATGCCAGTTAAATAAGCCAACATACATTGAAATGTGTCATCTTTGAACATTGTGAGCAAATCGTGTTTTTCTTTGAACTCAAGAAAAAGAATTACCTCTTCTTTCAATTCATAAAGGCGAGCCAACATGTTGCCTTTGGACAGCCAGCGTACTTATGTATGGAACAGGAGAACTTTGTTATCAGAATCAAGATCCTCGCAAAGTGAAGTGAATAACCGACTGTTCAAAGCGCTGCTCTTGATGTAGTTCACAATCCTTATAGCCGAGTCCAAAGTCGGGCGTAATTTCTGTGGCAATGTTTTTGAAGCCAGATCTTGCCTATGAATAAAACAATGTGTACTAACCATTGCGGGATTTTTTTCCTTGAGCTTTATAGCTAAGCCTGATCGTACACCTATCATTGCAGGCGCGCCATCTGTGCAAAGTCCAATGAGCTTATTCCAATCCAAATCATTTTTTTCAACAAAATTTGATATTGAATTAAATATATCTTCAGATGTAGTACCCGCTGTCAAAGATTGAGAGTACAAAATCTCTTCCTCAATTATATCTCCGCCGATGTAACGAACATAAACTATTAACTGTGCACAATTAACGATGTCGGTGGATTCATCGCAACTAATGGCGAAAAATGGCAATAATTTTACTTTGTTAATTATTTGTGACTTAATGTCTGCTGCAATGTCATCGATTCTACGCTTGACTGTATTATTGGAAAGAGAAATAGACTTCATTTTTTGTTCTGCATCTTCTCCTAAAATTATCTGCGTGGCTTTTAGGATACATGGTTTTATTAATTCTTCACCGCTGGTATGAGGTTTCTTTTGCTTTGCTATCATAAAAGCTATTTCAAATGAAGCTTTGAGATCTGTATCTGTAGAGTAGGGAGGGTGAGTGTGTAGACTCACAGCACTTAGGCCACATGTGACCCATTGTACATCCTCCCGAGGAGTTGTCCTCCTAGGTCGTTGTCCATTCTGTCCTTCTCAGGAAGGTGGACAGGTCACTAGGAGACATCTCCTTCGAGATGCTGCGATACACCTGTGTGATAACTTCCCGATATATCCAATCTCATCCGCTTGAGTGATTCTGCTTTAGAAGAAAAAAACTCTTTCGTCTTCAAAACCAGAGTAGAATGTTGTTGCTTTAAATGCCTTTCAATGCGATTGGGCCTCATGCTATCATTACTTAAAACTTTCATACATATCACACACTGAGGCAATTGTAACTCGTCTTTTTCTATGAAAGTAAATCCAAACTTAATGTAGTCTTCGGAAAACTTTCTTTTTTTCGCTGCCATTTTACACCTATAATAATAAAACAAATAATCAATCAGTCACAATGACCGATCTATGAACGCGTCTCCGCTATGGTGACTGAAGTTTGTAAATACACAAACTTACCTTTTAACATTGAGACACAATAATTTTGGACACTCAAACTGATTTTTCAACAAAAAATGTACACCGAAACGTCAAATTTGTCGCAAGCGCGGGAATGAATTTCACAGATGCTCATGCGCGTGCGGTAGATACTCAATTGTTTTCTAAACTGATGGATGAATGTTAAGCATAAGCGGAGCGGGTACCGCGACAGGGGTGCGCGCGGGTTTCATGTTGTAACTTGTCGAAACTTATATAAACTACGATTGACGACGTCGGGTTTTCGTCGGGGTCAACAATGGTTGACAGAATAAGTGAATAGGTATTATGTTTAATTTCATTAATTTTATGCGTGTAAATTAAACATTACATTGAAATGTTATTTGCTAATGTTGTATGTTTGTTTTTTGTTTTTCTTGCCTGTTTACCACCTTAGTGATAATTAAAAAAATTCAAACGCTTTGCGCCCCCCTTGACGTCTCTCTATGCCCCCCTGGTTGGGAACTCCTGTTATAAAGTATTAAGTG
>CAJUYH010012092.1:0-10394 GCA_910591685.1 Galerucella tenella | reverse complement strand
ATATGTCACACTAAACACACACTAACTATAATTTATATGAGAGTCACTTAATAAACACTTTATCGAGGCACGATTGCTTTCTTTCAGTATCAACACTAACTGACTAACTCACTCCGCTGCGATGCTCGTCGCCTATTTATACTCGCACGACTTGTTCTAGAGACCTCTCGAACTCGAAGTACTGGCGGATGCGCCGGGTTTTTCTAGATGTTACGTATTCCAGATCATTCTAGAAAATAAGGCGGAGGAGCCATAGTCTTATCATATGGGAATTTCACTGGGGGCACTAATTGAGCACATTAATGCAGCAGCTCGCGTAACACTATTATTCCATGAAAACCTAACCTCAAACGTATAAAATAAAAAAGCTACTTTTTCAACTTACCTATAATAAATCCTGTGATAATAATACCAATGATGAAAATAGATAGGTACTTCACAAAAAAACCAAAAAAATGATCAAATAAAAATAAATAAATTTAAAAATGGCAAATTCAAATAATGACAAGTCTCGTAGTGGGTGGGAGGGCGAGTTTTGTTAGTTCAGTTAGTTGCTGTAAAGTGTCATGCGCTACAGGCTGCGCACAAACCTTTCATATGTTTTAGAACGTCTCCTATTATTTCTCTATGGACTTGACCGTATCATGACTGAACTGAAAATTCACAGAGCTTGGCCAACGCTCGAACCGAGGCCTTTACTCAATTCACCATGCTACAAATTAAAATATCTTGGGAATAGTCAAACCCACAGAAAAAAAAAAGTTGATAGCTGCTTTTTTTCAGTTCCCCCATGTAGGTTTTCTAATTATTAAGACTGTGTTATGTCAAATCTCCTGTTATTGGCAGGTTTTTAACATCAAATTAATCACACGGATTTAATCAGAGAATATTGCTAAAAATGTCCCATGAATATTTTTGCAAAGACTCTTTCTACTTTAATGAATCGTTAAAATTGAAATTTCTCTATACCTATCAAGAAATGATATTAATAATCTCGAAAATTCAAAGACGTTGTCGTCGTTTGCTATCGTTGATTGCTCATGAATTTTCCTTTCATCATCCTAGAATATAATTCATTGACATGTATCCTGTGATCTATTTATCCCTTGGTACAAGTCTGGAAATCTTTCGAATACTAGATATTGATCATGCTTTCTGGCATGAATAGCAGGATGTACTGAGCCCAAATGCATCTGAAAGTGAAGAAATTGTTTTTGTGATATATAATAATACTTAATATAAATTCTTCATAACCTTTTTCACTTTTATGTCATTTCAAATTCTTAAATATTTCATTTTGAGCATCTGGTGATGTTTTCTGATGTTTTATTTTCATTATTGCAGATTTTGCAGTCATTGGTTGTTGAGATTTATTTTGGTTTCTCGTAATTGTTTCATTCGTGATTTATTCAATTTTGTGTTCAATGTTGTAGTTATGTTCTTGCTCTTTATTAGTTAAACGTACATTTCAAATCAGTTGCTTTTTCCATATAACCTTGTTAGATGAACCTCTATGGATTAAATTTGGAAATGTTATGTTCTCTCTCTCTCTCTCTGGCACTAATTTACGAGTGTAACAAGTAGCTTTTAGGTAGTTCTATAAAACTTGTGCCACTTATCAATAATTTCCTAAGAGAATATTCTGCTCTCCACACACACAAAAAATTAATCAAGAATGAAAAGTTTAAACTTTTTATTGACACAAAACCTACTTACATGGCATTCTCTTACTAAATCAGGAAATATCTTGTAAGAATAACTGCTTTCCATGTAAAATCTCTCATGTCCGTTAATAGCCAAAAGTAAATATCCACCTACCAAATTGAGCACATCAACTGATTAGGTTAGTTTATGCTAGAACTATGAGAATGAAACGAATCAAAAGATCCCAAGAACTCCTATTCAAGTTTCCCAACTGCTGAGCTATGGATTGTGTCAAAAACTAAGATTGAAAAAAAAGCCACCTTTCATACAACACGTAATTAAATATGTAAGCCACATAGGGAGGTATTGCTCAAAAAAGTATTAATAAACAATAAAAACATGAAATCAACTTTTCCTTTTTCATCACCTTATTTTCAAGCCCTCCAAAATACATTCTCATTTTCCAGTGTACAAAAATTTCTATGACAAGGCTATTTACCGTCAAAAAGCACTCAATCTCGGAAAGCGGTAGTAGTATGCCTCTGCAACCGGCAGTCAGACTCTGTATGCTACTAACCCAGTTACAGGCATCTGCGGATTTGCCCCTTCAGATTGGGTATTTCTGAAATGTCCGAACCAACCGGGCAACAAGCTTTCGCTAATAAGATGTAGTCAATATGTGTGAAATGAGATGTACGAGACCGGATAACTGATCAGGTTAGGATAGGTTGTGAATTCAAATGTCCTTGTTGTTCAGTATAATAGCAAAGGAAACATTTGTTATCCTGTCAGATAATTTTATATAATATTGAAAAAATTTTT
Source organism: Galerucella tenella (assembly GCA_910591685.1). Taxonomy (NCBI): domain Eukaryota; kingdom Metazoa; phylum Arthropoda; class Insecta; order Coleoptera; family Chrysomelidae; genus Galerucella; species Galerucella tenella. Next base: position 7,928 of record CAJUYH010012092.1, on the reverse strand, counting down.
ACATTCATATTATTTTATTTTTTCATGATAATAATAATAATAAATAATATAATAATAGAAGTTTTATTCATAATCACAAAAAGTAAAAAAAAATTCATTATATATATTAATTTCGAAGATATTGTAACATAGAGATGACTATAATCATAAGATTTATTTATTTATTTATTTGGGATATAAACAGGACAAACCCATAAAAGTATCCACTAATAGTTACACATAATTTTACAAATTAGGTAAAAAAGAAAATATAAATATCAACATATAACTACATTAAATAAAAGTAAATACAAGTATGCAAAAAAAGAGAAAACAGAGAGAACAACAGTAGGTAATAAAACAAAATTAAATTTGCAAGAAATAGTCTTTCAGTAGTTTTTCAATCAAATCTGCACTGTGGTAAAAAATATCCATTTCGACAATACTGGACAATTTATTATAGGTATTTGTTATTCTGTGAGCAGGAGAATTTAGAAAATAATTGGTGAGTGCCTGATGTGTGATAAAAGTATAATTATTTCTAGTTGAGTGGCTGGGAATACGAAGTATTATGAAGTTTGTAAGTTCGAGGCAATCTATATTGTTATTGAGGATTTTATGAATAAACAGTACATCCGCAATTTGCCTACCATGCTTTAGTGAAATTATCTTTAAATTAGAACGAATACGTTGCCTATCCACATCGGGATAAAATTTTCTTTTACAACATGAAATAAACTTGTTCTGGACTGTTTCTAATTTTGAAATATAGACCGAATAACGCGGGTTCCAAATAGTAGAACCAAACGTTAATATACTATTTACGTATGCCATATATAATGATCTAACGGTAAGAGGATTTTGAAGTTCGAAACATGTTCTGTATAACGCTATTAGAAATTTCATATGTATTGTAGTTCAAGTCTGAATAACAACGAGAAAATTGTATATAATTAAGCTTTGAGACATTTAAAAACAAATTATTTCTCAGACAGTAGTCGGATAAATTGTCTAAGTCTTCTTGAAATCGAACTCTGTCGTAAGCACATGAAATTGAGTGATATATTTTCAAATCATCGGCATACATAACAAACTTAGCAAATTGAAAGCAACTAGAGATGTCATTTATATATAAATTAAAAAGTAAAGGACCTAAATGGGACCCCTGAGGTACTCCTGAAGTAGTTACCAAAGCCTTAGATTTAAAAGAACCTAAAATTACTAATAAATAAATGTAGTACTCATATATAAAAATTATAGCTTAAACTTCAAATAGATACTTAATATAAAATCATATAAATTCAAACTTATTTGAAAATTTCTGATCAATTAATTGATATTATATAAAGAAAATATATTCTTAGACAGCCTCACATCCGTATTCAGCTACGTATGAAAATATGTTTGGACAATACATCGGGAAAAACCACCTCCTCGCTGCTTGGAATTAAAAGTATAACTTTTCAAAGAAATTCGATAGTGAATTAAGCAATAAGAAGGAATGGGGTCCAAATACCACTACTAGACTTGAACAAATGCCATTGCTCAAAAGCAATAATCGAAACTAGGATAGGAGTATACAGGCTAGGAATCAAACACTACCAAAGCTTGAAAAAACCTTAGCATCTTTCCAGCGGAAATTTACGCCAGAGTAGATTGTACCCAGTTCAATATTGATGAACGATACAAAAGGCAAATGATTATTATAATGTCGGATAGTCAAGCAGCCATCAAAGCACTCAGTTCTTGTGTAATCAGTTCCAAAATGGTATGGGAATGCATAGGCAAACTCAATTTTTGGGACCGGAACCCTTTTGCGGTATCATTTCCAATGTAATATTGGATGCATTGGGCAAACCTAGGAAAAAAAAATCTGATCATTGGAAAGTTCTAGTGGGGCTTATACAATCAAATATACTTCTGGGTACAAATTCAAAGTCAGAGTAAAACTGCACTAAAGGTCTTAACAGAAATCCTAACGGAATATTGTCGCCTGAATGGAAAGTTTAAAAAGCTCAAAATAGTGGAAGAAGAAGATTCTAGATTCTGAAGAAACCTCCATCCGGTCACTAGCCGTTTGAACAGAAAGTCAGAATCATAAGGCACAACACGTAAGAGACTACTGGATAGAAGAGGGGTACTTACCTAAACTAAATCCTGCAGACATTTTAAAAGTTCTCCAGAAAATCGGTGTTAAGGAGCTACTAGTGTTCTGAAACTTTCCTCAAGAACTAAATAGAAGTATGGGGGCGCAATAAATCTTTTAGGTCTCAGTGAATGTTATCCCAATAAATATAAATACATACAACATGCAATTTTTTGCTACAACATGAGAAATATAATTGTCTCACATTCAATTTACTTGCTCCAAAATGTAAAGCTTCAGTAGAATATCTATAATGTTTTGAACACATAAGTTCGATGAATCTTCTTTGGAAAATTGTTGAGTGCTGTAAGTTGTAAGTGACATTTTGATGCTGCACTACAGGCAACTAGAGCTTGTTAACCATAACTTTCAACAAGATAATGATATAGAGTTCTATTCTTAACAGGTAAAATATTTTTAAATTGTATAGATTTATACTACAACTACAACATATTTTGGTCGATTTAAATTCCTTCTGAAAAGTCATTTATTCAATATTCCGCGTGATGAATTCCGGATAGAAATGAAATGATATCTTTTATTTTCCAAATGATTTGGTGCGTTTAAATGTATACCCAATATTTGTGCTATTTCTTTGTTTTTATCTATTTTGTTTTATTAGCTAAATGTTGATATGATAATATCTTACAATATTTTTCCCACGGACAGTTTTAGGACTATTGTGGGCTTATGTTGTTTATTTATATATTTTGTATTTGGTGTTGTTATCTTGTAACTTTTTTCTTTGCAAATAAACGTTATTATTATTATTATTATACGAAATGCTTCTCAGGATGGTTTACTATAATTCTTATGGGTAATTTCCATTTCAAATATGGATCACACCTAGGTAATTCATTTTTGTTTTAAGTAAAATAGAGAGAGTTTCGGTACCAGTACCTACTTATTTTTTATTCATTTGGAAGATGGGGTTCCAGATAAATTGCAAGTGGAGGGTAGTTGGTTTTTCCAAAGTTGATTATTAAGAGTTTAGAATCAAGATAATTTTTAAATGAAATTCAAACTTTTTGATACCTTTGATACCGTTACCTTCCAAGCATTGTAAAAGCAGCCGATGGACCACATTGTCAAAAGCTATGCACAGAAAATGGCAATGTCATGGCATCTTCTGATGTTTTTTTTTCTAAGCCCAAATTGATGATTAAAAATGATTTTGTAATTATCTAGAAACGATTGCAGTCTCGCCTTTATTACTTCGAACAATGTGCTTTTAATGCTATAGGTTTGTAATTAGACATTTCAGTGATTTTCAATTTCTAGTCTTTTAACTAGGTTAGGTTAGGCTAGGTGTGTGGTGAGTGGGTCTCCACTGTGACTCACAAGATTCTATTGCGGCTCACACGTATTCAGATTTCACCAAACAAATTCAGCTTCTACACAAAGCCGATTAGTTTATTTGGTGAATGATATTTCAGGTCCGCGGGCGAGAGAGAGACCCTACCAAACATCAGATACCTGATTCGAGCCGCGGCGGGGCAGGCAAAAATTATATGCTCTGCTGCTTTATCATCTTCCAGACAAAGACGGCAAGTCGGATCTTCCGACAGTCCAAGTTTCAACATATGGTGTTAGTCTAAAGCTCTTCTTGCTGTTCAGGTATTTAGTAATTGTTTGGCAAAACTTATTGCGATGCCAATACTAGGTTCTGGTTCGATAGAAATGTGTGCGGCACGGAGGATATTATATGCTACCCTTCCTGACTTGGTCCATGCCAAGATGACAAGGTCGTCTGCATAAGCTTGCAGTTCTACCCTTCTTAAAGATAATGGTCTCGTCCTGAAGAGATGTAGTGGCTGTCCTATTAGTGAGCATGGCATATATCCAACCGGTAATGATTGGTTTAATGCCCTTTTCAGTCAAAGCTGAACCAATGGAGGTCGGTAGTGCATTGTTAAATGTTCCTTTAATGTCAAGAAATATAGCCACCGCAATCTCCGTGTTGCTAAGGAATTATGTGATGTTTTATCAACAAGGTTGTGTAGTGCTAAATCTGTTGATTTGCCAGTTTGATAAGAATATTGGTGGATGCTCAGGGGGGAGTTATATAAAGCTACCCGCCTGATGTAGCAATCCAGTGCTTTTTCAAGTCCTCTAAGCTGGAGAGATGTTAGGCTAATTGGTCTAACCGATTTAGGGTGTGGGACTGTGTGGCCCACTTACGGTACATATACCACCCTAGCCGCCAACCAACTGGGTGGTATGTAATCCTACGCCAGACTAGCTCTATTCAGTTTAATGAGGATGGGTAAGAGTAATTCCAGTCCGTTTTGCAGAAGAGCTGGAAATATGCCATCCTCACCGGGAGATTTGAGAGGCTGAATAGATTTGATTGCCAATTCAACTGTTGGTGCTGTGATAACTTCCTTGGCGGCCCCCCAATCGATCTTTTTTGACCGCCTTGCGCTCTTAAGGAGTCTTCCACCTAAAGGAATAATTGTATCCAAGAGTAGCGGGGTAAATTGCTTCATCCATACAAAAATTCAAAATTAATATAAAAGAATCTAGTATATATGGCGCAATTAATTCAATTTCTCCGGTTTTTATATTGTCACTGGTTTCTTTGCTGGTCCTCGTCTCTGTTCCTCTAGTGGTGAGCAGATCAGACATCCATTTGGATGTTGTGCCCCCCTCTTCTTTTCAATGCTTTTTTGACAGCGTCATGAGGAGTATTGTAAAAAGATCCTTTTATATCCAAAAATGTATGCAGTCTTTTGTTTAGAGCACCTCGGATATCCTCCGTCAGTTGTACCAGCGCAGTCTCCGTAGATGCCCGGTAAGTATGATGATGCGGGTGGAGAGGAAGTCTCTCTAGGATTTTTGTTCTAATATAATTGTCAATAGCTTCTTCCATCGTTTCTGGCACAAACGATATAAGACCACTTGGTCTGAAGGATTTTGGGTTTGTGGTGTCCCTTTTTCCAGCTTTTGGAATGAAGGTTACTATTGCCCTACTCCATGTTCCTAACCCAGTTCTAAGCTGCTTTGACTTATTCCAACCAAATGTAGTAGAATGCCGTCTCACTATTGCTGGAGCAATGCTGGGAAGATCACATCTTTTCCCAGTTCCTTGAAAGGTGAAAAGGTTTTCATAGCTCATTTCTATCATCACTTCAAATTTGCTTCGCCATTGTGGTCTTTCTCTCGAAAATCTGCTCTGACCTTCGTGAGGATTATCTTTCCTATTTGGGCTAATCCCGGGAAAATGAGTTTCTGGTAAGAGTTGCACCCTTTCTTCCTCGGTATATTTAATAAAACCATATCTGTGGTGACCCTACTTTTTGCCATGAAGTTTTATTGATAAGAAAATATAACTATAATTTGTACTATCCCCTACTGGTTGTAGTTTCCAAGTGTTCTAATTTTCCACGTCTATAAATAAATGTATTCTTCACTCTGCCATGAATTATAACATCTTCATGTGAAATGGACAATCTTTTAATGTTTTCGACGAGGTCAATAACTCTAATATTCTCGCCGAGTTCGTTTCCAAAACATTCCATTTTAAATGACCATTTTCTGCCCCTCCTTTCACATACCGTTTACACAACAAACAGAAAGGCAAACACAATTAACACTTTTTCAAAACAACACCAGAATTTCATGGGCACTTTATGTCAGTGAATAGCAAATGAGGACGTTTAGAAAAATCCCAAGACGTTTTTTATGCAGCTTGTGAGCCAAATACGGATAGTTGTTGGAATAAACTTGTCTATAGTTTGAAAAATCTTCCTATTCTTTGTTTCCCAATCTGTTTAAGCAATTACGCTTGTTGGTTTATTTATTGTAAACCTTGAACCAACTATTGAAAATGCATACATGGGTTCTAGGGTCGAGAATGGTTTCACTATTTCTCATGATGAGACAATGAATACAATTTATTTGTTCCATTTTCATAGTATAAAAAATGGAATGAGGTCAGATTATAAACGTCTTGTAGTGGAAATGGGAATAATAACCAAAAATTTGCAAAATTTTCAATAAATTGATATAATAAAAATAATAATCTTTATTCCAAAATATGTTTACAGATATAAAATATAACTGACCACACATAACGAAATGACGTCACACCTACAATGTTCCAGGATACATGATGATTTTAGTAATCATTTATATTATAAGGTTCCTCTTTTACTTGTATTTTAAATATAGTGAGCGTTCGTGAGCTTTTGATATGTCGCGGTAATTTATTAAATAATTTTATTACCATACAATTGGGAGATTTTTCAGTGACCATTAGCTTGTGATGTGGATAATACAATTCCTGTTTCCTTGTGCTGTAATTGTGTGGCATTACTGTAATAGTTATGATAATTATATATATTGATTTGTAGTTGTAGTTCTATGTTCGTGCAGTGCGGAGTTCGAGCACTTATGCAACAACAAGAACACAACGTTACCGATACTTAATAAAAACATGTGCTTATTAGTTATTACTGTATTTTATAATTTAATGAATAAATGGTACAAATAATACATGGTGTCAGAAGTAAAAAGAAAAGCAGAAAGAAGAGTAACATAAAATTTATAATTCCGCAGTTAAAATGGAATTTCATAAGCCATCGCAAATTAAAATAAAAGGCAATTAAAATATTGAATGGGATAGATGGAAAAAAAGTTTTTACAATTATATGGAAGCATCTGATCTAAGCCAGGCAAGTGATAAGCGCAAGATAGCGATACTTTTAAATCTACTTGGTGAAGATGGTCAGGAGATAATGGACAATTTTACATTCACATCCGCTGATGATGCTGAAAAGTTTGACAAAGTTATGGAAAAATTTGAAGAGTTTTGTGTACCTCAAAAAAATTTAACGGTGGAAAGTTTTAATTTTTTTGCTGTTCATCAAAGAGAAAATGAACCATTTGAATCGTTTTTAATGGAGTTACAAACCAAGGCTGCTTCTTGTGAATTCAGTGAATTGAAAGATCGTCTCAAAGGATCGTATTGTTTGTGGTGTACGGGACAGGAACATTCAGCGAAGATTGCTAAGAGAAGGAAATATCGCACTGAATGAAGTTGTCAAAACTTGTGTAGCTTCAGAAATAAGTGAGAAACAAGCAAGAATTATGCAAGATTCAAGCAATGTAGATTCCATTCAAAAATCTAAAGGAGCAGTTACGAAGAGTTATGGAGCCAGCACCCGGAGTGAAATCAAAAGTGATTTTATTGATTGTACTAAGTGTAAGAGAAAGCATGAGATTAGAGAATGCCCTGCATTTGGTAAGATCTGTTTAAATTGTAAAGGTATAAATCATTTTGCTGTAGCTTGTAAGAAAAATCTTAATTATAATAATTATAATGGTAAGCAAAATAGCGGAAATAAGAATTTTTTGGATAAAAATGAAAGTAGATTAGATAATATTGAAAGAGAAAGTAATGACTCTATTGATGAAGAATTTTTCATAAGTGAAATAAGTAGTAATGAAAATGTAAATATTTGGTATGCCCATATTAAAGTTAATGACAAACATTTAATAAAATTTAAGTTATATACAGGGGCTGAGGTGAATGTAATACCTTATAGTGTTTTTAATAAACTTGAATGAAAGTAACAATAATATAAAGCTGGAAAATTGTAATACCACATTGGTTTCATGTGGAAATTTTAAAACAAAAGCTATTGGTAAGGTTAATTTGAATTGTAATATAAATAACATGAAACAAAATTTAGATTTTATAGTATCAGATGTTAAAACACAACCAATATTAGGTTTACAAGGCTGTACTTGTTTAAATCTAATTCAAAGAATTAATGTTTTAAATGTAAAAGGTTTAACT
>CAJUYH010012091.1:0-10395 GCA_910591685.1 Galerucella tenella | reverse complement strand
GTAGGTACTGTCAAAACTGACAATTATTTCATTATTTAAACTGTAAAATTAACCCATTATTTTAATTCAATAGTATTTTGAGATTTATAAACATTGAAAACATTATTCAGGACACAGTTATTTAAAGTAAGTCAATTTTCTGGGTGAATACATCATAGTAACAATACTTCTAACACCATTTGATTCCACTTTAATATTATCATTGTAATTGAAGATTTTATTGAATATTATGAAAGCGCGGAATTAGATAAAACGTTGTACGTAAACACGTTATGAAGAGAGCGACATTGTTCAACACGCGTAATTTGCAGAACTCGCTAGCACTCGTTTTGGCAAATATTACGCTTGTTGAACAATATCGCTCTTTTCATAACTAATTACGTAAATATCTATTGATAATTACTAAGAATTAACTCACCATCAACTAGTTACTTGAATATGACAAGTGTTAACTGATCAGATCAACAGGTTAATGATCAAATGAAGCATCCCGGACGTTGGGTCTACTCTTTAGATTAGACTAGATTTTATGAAGTGGCTACTGCGACCTTTCCAGATCTGTTGTGGTGCTCTCTATCTAGAATACTGTTCCCAGTCCAACTATCCCATAATAGAAAAAGTTGGTTCTATAAAGTATTTAGGAGTCATTATAGACCAGCACATTTGCTGGTCAGAACACAAAACAAATGTTAGTAAAAGATTACGAACGTTAATGCACACATTTTATAATCTGCGTGATATTCTACCAAGCTTATTATTCACTAATTGAAGCTGTTCTAAGATACTGCATTGTTGCATGGGGTGGAGCTTTCAATACTACTCTCAATATACTACAAACTACTCAAAATACAATTTTAAAAATTATTATCAATAAAAGTAAGCTTTATTCCACTGAAAAATTATATAATGAAATTGAAGATTTCAATATAAAACTACTTTATATTAATAGCTGTATAATGAAAATCTACACAAACCCTACTTTATTTGAAATTAAAGATACCCGAGTAACTAGATCTACAATTAATTTGGACATTAAAATACAAACTTTTCAAAAGTCGGTAACACAAAGATCTTTGTTTTTCTTTGAACCAAAGCTTTACAACTTAATTCCATTGACTCTCAAACTAATACCTGAAGTTAAAAAATTCAAAGAAGAAATTAAAAACTACCCAAAGATACACCAAAATTCAAATTCATTTTTAGAGATAATATCATAAAATGTCACAATCTTGTAACATAAACAGACTTAGTAGTGAAAATTGTAAATTGAATCACTTAATTTTCTTGAAACACCAATAATAACGTCACACATTATTCTGGCTCAAAACGGTTTGAAAGTGTCAAAAAATCAAAATCTCTTAACCTCATTTTTAATCAGAAACAAAATATTAAGGGCTCATTTGTTGGGGTGCTGTGTTGAGATATATATTTATTGGAATAGTACAGAGAAATGGAAGAATAGATGATGCAATTAATTCTAGGAGAATTTCTGCTTACGGTGAACAAGGACGATTAACAAAAATTACGTGACGCGGGCTCCCTGAAAAATTACATTTTTCGAAATTGGAAATACTGATATTTTACACACAAAAATTTCATTTATCAGGCGGATCCGGAACCGTGCCAAACCGGATTATTTTTAATGTGATAAGAACCGGAACTGAAAGGAACCGTCAATTTTCTGCAACCCTTTATTCAACCTATCCTCCACCTGTAACCAAAGGATTTTTGTACATATTCTTTCCGACGAAGGATTGAAAAATATTTATTGGAAAAATTTATTATGAATATATTACAAAAATAAATAATCTTCATTTTTTCTCCTGATACAAATTACACCATTCAAACTTCCTCTTGGTTATTTGAATCTTAAAGAAAAGTATGATAATGGACATAATCTTTCTATCTAATGAATAAATAAATATGTGTGAACAAAGCTATAATGTATGCTCATAGATAGCTTAAACAATAGTCCAAAGATACATTCGAAATTTCAAATGATTTGAAGTAATAATGATATTGTTCCTGTTATTTGTTATTAGATTTGAAGATATATTATGTGTTTCATATGTAATAAAAGCTGGGTCCAGTGAACTTGCGGTACCACGCATTACCGACTGAATTATAAAGCTGGAAAAATTGCAGATCTTAAATTTTAAAAGGAAAAATACAATTTAGATACCTACTTCTGCACTACTACCAATAATTATAATAATGTCGAAGATATTCCACCTAAAAATAGCTCAAATATGCCAAACATAATCTATGAAGGAGGAAAATTGTGGGCTAAATAATTCGAAAATAATGGCAACCACTTTGAGCAAATTGAATTTTGTTAATGAGGGTGTGTCAAATACGATAATGCAACTTTGGAAGTGTGGACCTTAGAAGGGAGTTTGGGGGGCATCTCCCTAGTGGAGGGACAGAAAGATACAAAAATAAACCTACCTGTTGAAAGAATTTCCGGTTTTTGGAACGGAAAGTTCTCTTTCAGCTTTTTCATGAGAGTTATAAGGAATGGAAGATTTCAATTTTCACTCAAAAAATCCTCATTATTAAACGAATTTTTAAATTCTACGAAAAATCTGTTTTTGCTTGAAAAAAGCATATAGGCTTAATTGAAGCCCGTTGAGATGACAATTTATATGCGTTTTTATTACAGCTGTAACAATAGTAAACAGTGGCGGATTTGCCATAAGGCCCAGTAGGCCCGGGCCTAGGGCGGCCAGATACGAAGGGCGGCAATCGTGCCAAAAAAACTCAGTGATGATAACAAGAAATAACTCAAATGCAAAGTATCTCAAAATATTTTAGAGGCTCGCGTACCGTACGTATGATTATAATCTTCCTAAATCACTATTTTTGAGTATTAAAGTATAAATACTTTCGTACATCGTGCTTAAAAAATAGTTCGTACGTTTAGTTTAATATTAGTGATCTAGGAAGAATACCTATCCTATTGTTATTACAAAAACAACTCAGCGGTGTCGCGCGAACATTCTAGAAAGCTCTACACGACGCTCGAATGCGTGCGCGCGCCGCCCCGCAGGAAGGATCTAGAAACGGTGCAAGCGCGACGGAAATACGCGCGACGTGAGAGTGAGCAAGACAGCGCGCGGCATGCATACACGCGCGCGTTCTGGAAACTGCCCGACTATTCTAGTATAACGTTGCACCGGTATATATAAGCTACGGGTTTGGACGGTGGGACAGTTCAGTTTAGTGAGCGATTGAGTGCGATACTGCTTAAGTTTAATATGGACGGAAAGAAAAGGGTAAGGTTAAGTGGGGCAGAGTATCGCAAGAGAGCTAAAGAAAAAGATGATAAACAAAAAGATACGATTAAAAAAACACGGAAATTAGACGATTTCTTTGGAAAACTTGATGTTCCAAGTAGTAGTGGCGCTCCGTCAACTGATGATTCTGCAGTGTCTTCAAGTGAAAATACTTTGATCGATGTGGCAAGCATATCGAAAGAACAAGCCGAAGATGTCCCTCTAGTACCAGGAGTGGCAGGAGTAGGAGTGCAGCCCAATCCTACGGACCAGGAGCTCTACGAAATCAGCGACGATCCAGCTAAATGGACAATCGACGAGTTCACGCGTGATCACATTTGTAAGAACGGAGCCAATCAAAACATCCAAAATGATTTTCCTAAAAGTGAGCGCATTTACAAAGATAAAGCGCGACAGTTGTCGAGACATTTATTCGAACGTCAGCTTCTGAACGGTGAAAAAGTTCCGCGAAAGTGGCTAATTTATTCCAAAAGTACTGGATGTGTTTTTTGTGGTCCTTGTCTGCTTTTTAATAGCGGGGAGAGTCAGTTCGACAAAAAAGAAGGTTTCAATGACTGGAAAAATTCATATCATCGAGTGTCAACTCATGAGAATTCGCCTACTCACAAATTATCTGTTCTGCATATGAAAGAACGAAGCAACGTGCTAGGTCGCATTGACCGCGCATTAACAATGCAATTAGATGAAGAAATAAATTACTGGAGAAACATTCTGAAAAGAGTAGTTGCATGCGTAAAAGCGCTTGCGTCACGTGGTTTGCCTTTTAGAGGACACGAAGAAAAATTTGGATCAATCCACAATGGAAATTATTTGATGTCCTTAGAGCTTATCGCTGAGTTCGATCCGTTCTTAGCCAAACACATTACACGTTATGGAAATCCAGGCTCAGGATTTACGAGTTATCTTTCTTCAACAACATGCGAAGAATTCATTCGACTTATGGGAAACAAAGTTTTGGAAACAATTGTTATGGAAATATTAACCGCAAAATATTTTTCTCTGATTATTGACTCGACACCGGATATATCTCACGTAGACCAGCTCACTTATGTTATCAGATATGTCCTGCCTAATGGGTCACCTGTAGAACGGTTCCTCAAGTTTATTCCAAACACAGGCCACAAATCACAACAAATGGCAGATGCTGTTACCTCAACTTTAACTGAATTGGGAATTGACATTTCAAACTGCCGCGGGCAATCATATGACAATGCAGCTAACATGTCAGGCATATACAACGGCCTGCAAGCTAAAATAAAGGAAATTTCACCCCTTGCCGACTATGTTCCCTGTTCAGCACACTCGCTTAATTTAGTAGGTGAATGTGCTGCTGAAAGCAGCCAAGAGGCTTGTTCGTTCTTTTTTCTACTCCAAGAGTTATACAATTTCTTTGCAGCGTCAACTCAGCGTTGGGAACTCCTTCAAACCCATTTCACCGTCAAAAGTCTATCAACGACTCGTTGGTCAGCTCGTGCAGACGCATGCAAAAGTTTACGCGAATCCTGGAATGAAATCCATAAAGCGCTAGTCACCATCGAAAATGACACACAACAGAAGAGAACCGTTATATGCGAAGCAAGAGGTATTCGTTTGAAACTGGAACGTTTTGAAACGGCTCTCATGGCTGTTTTTTGGGGATGTTTACTAGATCGCATTAACGCCACAAGTAAAAAACTTCAGAGTGTGGAAATTGACATTACTATTGTTATAGAACTGTACGAGGCTTTAATACATTTTGTTGGCGAAACAAGAGAGAATTTCGATGAATTCGAAAAAAAGCGAATAAACTGTCCTTCGTACAGGAATATGAAAAAGATTTTCGACGCAATCGAAAGCGTAAGCTGCTTCCTGGCGAGACTAATACAGGTGAAGAGATGCAACAAAGTGGCCGTGAAAATTTTAGAATACATACTTTTTTGGTAGTAATTGATACATTGTCAGAAGAACTGAAAAGACGCCGGGATGCTTATAAATTACTCTACAATAAATTCCACTTTATTACCAACCTGAAGAATCTAAGCATCTCAGAAGTCGAAGATAAGGCCAAAGCATTGCAAATGATTTATTCTACTGACTTAGAAGACAATTTTACAGAAGAATGTCTTCATTTTCGTTCCCACTGCAGCATAAAAAATGAGGAGCAAAAGAGTGCAGTCAGTTTGTTGAAATGGTTACGAACCGAAGGTCTTCAAACCATTTATCCAAACGTGGATATTGGTCTTCGTATGTGTGTGTGTACACCCGCCAGTAACTGTACAGGAGAAAGATCGTTTTCTTGTTTGCGCAGAGTTAAAAACTATTTACGCACTACAATGACGGAGCAGAGGCTAAACGATCTTGCTTTGCTTAACATAGAAGCTGATTTTTTAAGGAAATTGGATTGCGAAGATTTAATTAATAATTTTGCTGCGCTTGTGCAGACGACGAGTTTTGTAGCACATTGTAAAACCTTTATTTTATTAAAAAGGAAACCTAAAACCATTTTAAATGTTTTATTCAAATTTCCAATCATCCCTGGCCTCGGAAAATATTGTAAACTAGCTTTATAAGCTAGCTTTTAGTTAACAATTTTCTGAATCAAATAAAAGTGGCAATAAAGTAAATTCATGAATTATGTATCTAGTCTCTAATGATCGGTGCTGAGAAAAGGGCGGCACATGGCCTGGGGCCTAGAGCGGCTAGGACTGCAAATCCGCCACCGATAGTAATATAAATCGAAAAATTACAATCAGCAATATTAGCTGAAACACTCACAAACGTGTAACGTCAACTTTTTGACTGGACAGAGACTGGAAATGAAACTAATGAAAAACGTGAAAACAGACCGCCTCTAGTTAATGAAGCTAAGGAAGTTGCAGTTTTGGGACATATTCTTCTGATTCCTACGTTATGTACAAGGCCATTAATATATGCGCATTAGCATCTGTCTCTGAGATCAATCGATCTATAGGAAGCACAAAACATTATGGCGAGCACGCCCCCATGCACACAAACTCATTTTCAATGCTACCTCCCACTACAACTATTGCAAGACATATAAATGCTCTGTACAGAGGCGTATCATTAGTTGTCCTCCAATGATTTTGACGTTTGGCATTGTCTGAATAATTTGTGTGTTGTTTCTCAAAAAATGTCATCACCTTACAAAAAACCAGTTATGGTCAAATGCGTGAGTATGTCTTTGTTGAATCGATTCAACAAAGACATACTCACAGTCTTTGTTTCCTTATTGCCTTTAATCATAACTTTCAAATAAAATCCGTGAGATGAATAAGACAGACTTATGCAATTTTGACGGGAGAAAAAAGGATATGTATTTAGTTTTCAGCGATTCTAAAAAGTCTTTCACCAGCGAAGTTTTTATTTAAATGTCAGTTATGTCACTTTGACAATTCAAAGTTACATTGTGGATAATAAGAAGCAAGTTTCCGGTATTTTGCATCCTCGAGCAAAAAAAATGTTACTTAATCTTATAGATTATTTCGAGAATGAGTGAAAAAGTGGAAATTCGTCAACCAGTGTGCAGGAATCATCAACCATTATTATTTTCTCCGGGTATATTTGTAATCTCACATTTTGGTAACCTCTGTGTCTTCTGATTTGATACATATGGTTAGTTACCTTTAATCCCGCACGATAAGAACGATTTTGACTATATCAAGAGTTAGGCACGTGGAATAATTTTTAAAATGTTCAATTTTTTTCAAAGTGTCAAATGTGAGTCGGATACGTTATCAAATGTGAAAAATGAAACATCTCTCGCTACAGGTAACATTAAATGAATTTCAAAAATAACTATTTCAATACAAATCTTTATTTTGTATTGGAACCATTGAACGAGTGGTTGAAGATGGGGAGCAATTAATTTCTGCAAATAACGTGCCAGTGAAATTTTCCACCCCAAGAAAGAATCGGCCTAGAAGAGCACCAATGGATTATTTTCATAAGGTGGAAGTGTATTACGGTCTAAAAGTTACAACACAAAATTAATGACGTTTTGGGAATTGTGGCTTTCGGAACATCTCTCCATAGAATTTTTGAGAAAATGGGTTTCAAATGGAGAAGGACTGAAAATAATAGCTCGCTTACCATCATGTTTGGCACTTGCAGTAGCATTTTGGAGAAGAACAAATTCTATCCGTATAAAATACATTAGTGCAGTAACTCATTGGGAATTATTATGACCGACGTTTGCAGTGCGAAATAATGAGTGAGTGAGCTGCGAAGGATCCACAGTTTCTTTTCATTTAATGTAACAGGACGGTACAAGACGGGAGAATACTTCGACTGTTCGTTAGCATTTAGACCAACATTTTCCACGGCACTAGATTGGGGTAGCATTGAGTGGCCTCCATGGTTACCTGATTTGTCTCCCTTGATATTTTTTTGTGAATACCTCGAAAATAAAGTCTACAAAACACAACCAGTCGGGGTGTCGGGGTGTGCCATCAAATCACTCCGGAAATGTGCGAAAATGTTTCCAACAATATCTTCATTATTGTTACGAACTCACTAATTCCGAAGCCGGTCCTGTCGCAAACGATGAATGCGAAGCTTTCTAGAAAGATTCTTTCGCAGGTAATATCCAGACTGTTCTGGAAATGTACCAGGCCATACAATGGTTTATCGCGAAGGTTCTAGAGATTCGAAAAGGAGTATATATAGCGGGTTTTCGAGTGAATCGAGTAGTTGTTCAGTATACAGTGAATCGGTAAACAGTTGTTCAGTATACAGTGAATCGGTAAACAGTTTCAGTATACAGTGAGTGAACAGAAGTGAATATAAATAGTGTTGAATATAAATTAGGACAATTATAATACGGAGTGTAGATAAATTAATAGACATCAAGTAGTGTGTATATAAATTAAGATTATTATAGTGTGTAAGTGTTTCTTTAATAAATCGATATTAATTAGCCATAGTAGGTGTATAATTTTATCCCACGGTAAAAACTGTTTAAATAAATAAGAAAAATATTACATTATTTTATGAACGCGGGTGATCATCAATTTAAACATTTAATTCAATTAAGGTGTGAGTAAACGACTAAACATAATTTAAACTTTAAAATGTAATTTATTGAAGAGCATTCAGTTCTTGATAATCGTTCTGTTTCGTTTTTGGTCGGCCACCTTGAATATCCAAGATTGTATCTAAATTGAAACGCCCTAGAAAAACTTTTACCTCTTCATACTTCATACAACCCTTATCTGAAAACTCCATTTATGGAAAACTCCAACCGGCATTAAACGTGGAGTTTCCCTACTTTTCTTCCAAAAATATACTGAGCAATTCTCCAGACGCAACTATCTCCTTTGTGGAGTTATCCATTACTAAAATAACTTTCTCGCGTCAAAGTTTTCCAGGTTTTCCACGTCTAGACGTGATGACAAAACTGGAGTATACGAACAGGAGCTCATAAATAGGGCGGATAAACGTAGTTTCTATTGGGGTTGCTCTTTGAGAATATTCGATCGATAATAGAGCCACCTGTTGATCACTAAGCGTTGCTTATTTGAGAAATAGGGTGTGAAATAAAAATTGCGGTGTAACTTCACAAACACTTTTATTAAAAATGTGATGTTTTTAATGTGGAATTAAATTCCTTGAAAGTAATGGGCAGTTTGTAAATTGATCTAGATTTATATTTCCATATATTAAGAAATTGATCAGAAGTTTTTTCAAAATAATAATGGTATGTATGTACGAGGATATATTGATATCTAGTTAGCCTAGACCAGTTCCATGCATAAACAAAATATTGCGTTACCATAGTAACGAACAATGACTCATTGGAAGTGTCAGTGTGAAGTTTGACGTCAAAAAAGTAAACCAGAGTTACGCAATAAATTAAAAGAAAAAAGATGTCCACCGAAATTGTGAAATGCGACCGTGAAAAATTGGACTGCAATCTTCAAAAGAGGTAAATTTTCCATTGAAGATGATGACCGATCAGGAAAGCCAGTTTCTGTGTCAGTCCCCGAAAATATCGATGCAGTTCATGACATGATTTTATCAGATCGTCGAATTGGGCTAAAACGGATATCTGAAGCTCTGAATATTTCATACGAACGCGTTCATCATATTGTTCACGTCAATTTGGACATGGGAAAAATTGCTGCAAAATGGATCCCCAAATGTTTGAATATTGACCAGAAGCGTGCAAGGGTAGAAACATCGCGTTCGAACTGTGCTCGATTTAAAAACGATGTAGACTTCTTAAGCCGATTGAATAGATGAGGCTTTTACTTGATGTAGATCCATAGTAAATTATGAAATCAAACAATTTTATTTTGATTTAACAAAATAAAATTGTTTGATTTCATAATTTCTTAAGCCGAATTGTTACTATGGATGAGACTTGGGTATACACTTCTACGATCCAGAAACAAAGCAACAATCGATGGAATAGCAACCTCTGGTTCTCCAAAACCTAAGAAGTTTATTGTCCAAAAATCTGCTAGAAAAGTTCTTGCTTCAGTTTTTTGGGATTGCCATGGAGTGATCATGATTGATTTTTTGGATAAGGGTAGAACAATAACCGGGGATTACTATTCAACATTACTGACCACTCTACGGGAGAAAATTAAAGAGAAAAGACGCGGAAAGCTATCCAAAGGTGTTTTGTTTTTGCAGGACAACGCCCTTGCACACAAATCTCATGTTGCCATGCAAAAAATTCGTGACTTAGGGTTTGAGTTACTAGAACACCCCCCTTATTCACCAGATTTGGCTCCGTCCGACTATCATCTCTTTCCTCTGCTGAAAAAAAGTTTAAAAGGTCGTAAATTTTCTCCCAACGAGGAGGTAATAAAAGTTGTGAAGGTATGTAGTTCAGTCGACAGGTTGAAAGAAGTGGGGTTTGGTGGAAAAAGATCGGAAGTTAATGAAACCTCAGGATGTTGTTCAGGGATGGTTAATTAACATTTTCTCAAGTTTTGGACCTCGAGGACCGTGTGCGAAAAGAGTAGGGGAATGAAAACTACAAAATTGTCGACCTCTCTCCGGTTTTTCCTCGATTACTTTTTTCTTTCACGTCCTATGGCAACAACATATCTATACTTTTTTGTAGAGAGTTAAATTTTCTACAATTTTGATG
>CAJUYH010012090.1:0-10396 GCA_910591685.1 Galerucella tenella | reverse complement strand
ATTTCATATTGTACCCCCATCTCTAGTCGGGAATTATGAACCATAATACACTATTATGAACCATAATTCACGACAGTTGGTATATGGGTACCATATACCTTTAGTTAGGAGGTAAAATATTGACTTATTATTAGGTGGTCGTGGACAAATGTTTTTTTTTTGTATATAATGTTTACATTTATTAGAATTAAAGATTTTTTGAGTCAAAATAAATGTTAATTAACTCAGGGTTGATTATAATCCTAACGTATATACAGAGTGCACAAGTTAAATAGTCGATTAGAATACTTTGAAAAACAATGTTTTTCCACTACTATGAAGTTGCTTCTACTAGCCAATTGAGGAGTTGAATTTTTCTATTAGTGGTTAATAATTTTTTCTATTATTAACCTAGGTCAATAATGGACAAATTCAAATATTTTGAGAATTCAGGGATAGTAGTTCAACAAAAACTTGTGGAACATAATTTTGTATACCTAGGAGATTGTCTTTAACGTATTTGCTGCTTGAAATTACCTATCAAGATAAAATTATTTGAATAAAAATGCCATCAGTTTAAAATTCGCGCTCAACCAAAAATGACTGATGACATAACGAGTACGTTCATAATATATCGAAAACTGACAGTGTACTTGTCAGTCTGACGACGAGGTGAACGCTTCTCGTGGTGCGTTTGTGAATTATTTTTAATTTTTGTCCTAAATTTGGCTAGTAGTGGAAAAAATTGTATATTGATATACATCATGGTGGTGAAGACATTTATAAGCATTGCACCATATTCCGCTCGGTCCATAATAATAATCTTCACCACCTTGGTGTATAATGTACTATTAGTTGAGTCAAGTTAGTTTTTCTCCACAATGTTTTATGTTAGAATAATGTCCATATGACATAAATTTTGGAAAATGTCAGAGGTGCACTTCGCGTCGTTCGGACAGGTGCGGTCGGGTGTGGTAAAGTATCACCTTCCGCGCTAGCTAGGATAATAACTATTTCGGATTTTTCTTTAAAAATTTCATATTTACCGAAAATTTTTTGGACGGATTATCTTCAAAATGGATCTTTACTAATTGAATAGATGAGGCTTTTACTTGATGTAGATCCATTCTAAATGATGAAATAATAGTATATTACGTAACGTGTGTGGTAAGAAGCATTTTACGCACGAATGGAAAAGTTACGCACGATGCCGCGTAGCGGCGAGTGCGTAATTCCGTGAGTGCGTAAAATGCTTTACAACACGAGTTACGTACTATACTTTACCTACAACCTACTTGTACTTGTATTTTTTATAAGAAGCATAAGAAATAACAGTTACATAATTAGAGTTGCTTGGTAAACTCCATCTCTATTACTCTATTACCAATGAAAGAAGCACATTAAAGAGCTAACGTTTAATCATTATTAATATATTGTTGATAATCGAAAGTCCATTTTTCAATTATAATCGATACATATACTTAGCCCTTTGGGCTTTTCATAGTTAATCGTGTCCATATCGAATGTTTTCAAATAGTAAATTTTGAATAAAATGGTGACGTCTATTGACATTTGCTAAGATGTTGCTAGGGAAGCCGTGCGATTTACTTTACAGCTGTGCGTTTTTTTTACAGTGCGTAATAAACGTCATTACATTGATATCGACTGTGTGTTATTGACTGATTACAGGGGGGGTCGTAGGTAAAAGAACTTAATGGAAGTTGTGACGCGTTTCGCTAACACAATGGCCCGGGTGAATAAAAACTCAGCTTTTGCTTTTAGTATGAAGTATAAGCTTCAGCTTTCACTAGGTAGATTTAGCTTTTGCTAATAGCATTTGCTTAAATTGAAGTGAACAAACCTTTTGCTTTTACTAACTAGCAAAAGCTAGATATGTTAAGTATTCACTCAAAGTTCTTATTTGGCAAATCATCAAAAAAAAAGTTTTTATACTGATAAGTAGAGCGCGGATTTATAGCTATTATGCCATAAGTAATTTTTGATGGCAGATGTATTTTGATCACATATATGCATGAATTTTAATAAGAGGATTCACAGAGTCAATTTGTTTTTGTGCCATTATGCCTATTTTCAGTTTTAATGCATTTATTATTTTTTTGTGCTAGTTTTATGCATATTTTAACAAATAGTGGTGTATTTGGTGCTAATTTCGTACATTTACTTCACGGTATGTCAGTTTTTAATATATTTGTCAATTTCCGATTAATTTACTTTATATTATAACGTGACAACATCGTACTAGCGTTACCCAGCACATGTCTATTGTTCGGGGAATTCCGTAGGCCGATTGTGGATACCCTCGGCTTTAAACCAAATAGCAAATGTTATTAAAGGAAATGTTGTTGAAGATCTTGCGATAGATGCAACTATTGTTCCTAAATTTAAATATGTACCAATTACCAGCGTGGATGTTGAACGAAGTTTTTCTCATTTAAAATTTGTGCTGAGTGATAGAAGAATGGGATTTACTGTTGACAATTTAGAAAAACAATTAGTTATTGGTTTATTCAAAGACGAGTAGTTTGTAATGTTTAAAGTTTCATTCGTTCCTATTATTTAGTGTTTTTTTTGCAAGAAGTAAGTTTCTGCTTTTTTTAGGAAAAAGTAGTTTCTTTATTTACATTATCTTATGACGAAATGACTTTTATTTTTATGTTTTTTGTGTAAAACTGTGTTATATTGATGAAGATATTCGTTTTTATAAATTACTTTTCCTTGCTTTTTTTAAATTTCATGCATATTTATGAGCTTATTTTCAGAAAATTTTGAGCGTTTTTAAGCGCCTATTTTAAGTTTTTTTATGCTTAAAAATCCATGCTCTACTGATAAGGCCTATATTTATATTTTTATGACCAATCAGTCGGCGGTGAAATTCGATAGACTGTATGTTTTTTGGACAAATTCCAACTGCCGATGTGCAAATGGACAAAGGCAAATATCGCAAATATGATATTATATGTCATCGTAAGTGTGGTGGGGTTTCTATACGGTGTTAATAGCCATGGTGTTATGCCGTACCCTTCATCGCCTAAAATAATTCCATAGTTCTGTTGACGTCTTCACATCATACCAAAAATATTTGATCTTTTCAAAATACTACTGTCGTGCACTGAGCCAGGCCATTGAGCATCTACGGATGTGAAAATTTCTCTTCCGTTACAAGCTGCTTGCACATTTATACTACGCCAGCCTTACCTTTTGATATACTCGTCACCATATAGCGATGGCTTTATTATTGGTACATGAGTGCAATGAATTGCACCAAAAGCACAGGGAAATCTATACAACTGTGCCCATTCGTTGATTGCCTGGTCAGTCGAGTTTTCTGTAGGAAATTTAATCCAAATTTCTGCCTTTTCAAAAATTTTTGGTATAGCGTGAG
Organism: Galerucella tenella; assembly: GCA_910591685.1. NCBI lineage: Eukaryota > Metazoa > Arthropoda > Insecta > Coleoptera > Chrysomelidae > Galerucella > Galerucella tenella. Next base: position 7,014 of record CAJUYH010012090.1, on the reverse strand, counting down.
ATATCGTTTTACATATTGTTCTATAAACTCCTTTTTCTTTTCCGATCCCTATTTGAAATCCAGGATCACTTAGAAATCAAAAAAATATTTGCATTTGTTTTTTTTGGACTCAAAGCTCCACCACTAGTTTCCACTTTTGGCTCCAAAAAATGGTTAGCTATCCACTCAACATTTTCTCTACTAAATCTATACTGACCATGGTATTCTTCGGCACGACTTTCTTTTCTTTCGGGATAAAATTTAGAGATCTTATATTCATAAATGCAGCCATTTCTGCCAAACTGTTCAACAATACTAAGTTTTTAAGCCTGGGTCTAACAAGCTTGCAAAAATGTAAACTTTTCCCTAATATTCTTAGTAATTGCTTACTCTCATTCACACCATTTTTGGACAATGCTAAAAACTTTAGCTTTTGCTAATTGCATTTATAGTAAAAGCTACTACTTATTTTTATTCACTGCAAACTAAGCATTTGCTAGGAAAATGTAAGTTTTAGCTTTTACTGAATATTTATTCACACTGCGCAGTAGCTTTCTCAAAAGAATGGAGGTGTTAGCGAGATGCGTCACAATTTTCAGTTTATTATAATGTAGATTTTAACAAATTAAGTTGTTTTATTCCACTATTTATGCCTTTACTATCGGTTTTCTGCAAAATCAGTCAAAACCTCGTTGCTTCATATAGTCGTTTTTTCTGCAACACAAATGACCAAATTACAACCATATACATTCGAATTCTTATGAGATTTATATTATTTAATTTCCATTTTTATATTAAAAAACCAGAATATTATATGAAATCATATATAAAACTTGTTATAGCACTCGCGAGACGTTTTTATGAGCCCTAGCCGAGTTATAAAAATTTCTATCGCGTGCCTATAAGAATAACTCCATATTTTTAAAATAAAAATATCTAATAATCCACACTGAAATAAATAGTTTGGAAAACGGGAAACACGCTTTTATATCTCATTTTAACGGTACAATATCTCGAAAACAGTTCACATAAAGTATGAAATTTGGCAGCTATGGAGAGATGCATACTTTTATTATAAGATAACTTCCAATTTTCCTCTCAATCATGGTAACGTGATCAAACTGTAACGTGAACAAATTCGACGGTACCAAATTTGTCTAACTTCGGGACAGACAATGATATGTGTGCCTTACTGCGCTCTTATAGATCTCTTACTAAATTATCAGTGCTCATGAAATTTTCACAGAAATTTATAATATAATATATAATAGTATTGGTCACTGACAGTTTATTACACTTAATATACACTGTGGGCCGATATAAAGGAGTACAGTTTTTATTTGAAAATATTTTTTTTGTTTTTTGGGCCATTCATTCTGTTTTTGCAGGGCTAATAACCTAACATGTCCTCAACATGACTGTAAATTTGAAAGCAAAAATAATATACATGGTCGGACTTATAAAAAAAATTATATAGCAGTGCATTTGAGCTCGTTGCAAATGAAAACTGTCTTAGCTAAAATTGTACTAATATGCATTTTCGGTAGATAAACTATCCAGAACACTTCAGTAAAAAGGAAATTTTCCGAAATTACCGGATTCGCGAAATACCATTTTTTTATTAAATAACATTTTAACAAATAACACATTTATGAAAACAGTTTAGTAACTCAGAGTGAAATATTATAAATATGGCCACCATCATTGTTTACCACTTCTTGAAGTCGTCTGCGCCATAAATTGATAGTCAAGAAAACATATTTGTATTCTGTGTAAAATTTAATTTTTTTAACCCTAGATTGCCAACCTACGTAAAATTTACGTACAGTTTTTTTTAAATCTCAAAAAACTAGCCTATTATTGGTATTCTCGTTCTGCCGCTCCAGCAGTGCATCTCCCAAAACCTCAACATTCGGCTGCCGACGATTTTTTGTTGTGTTGTGGCAGTTGTGGGTTGTAAGTTACCGAATAAAGAGTGATTATCAACGTGTAAATTTTACGTATAGTTGGCAATCTAGGGTTAAAGAGCGCATGTTGTAGCGTTACCTACACCATCTATGATTTAGACGGCCAGCACAACACTTTTAACACGTTTTGCAGCTTGCAAGGATTCTGCAGGAAATAATTTTGAGCACTCGCAGGATTTAGGGAATGTTTGTTATTTTTGAATTAAAATAAGCTGCAAAAGTTATATAATTAATTACTTTTCCCTAAATTGAAAGGTTTGAGACAATTTTTGCACATATTCGAGATGTACGTAAAATTTACGTATTGTTGGCATCAACGTATATATTTTCAACGTTGGCATTCTAGGGAATCGCAGAGCGCTTTCGGCTATTAAGTCATCTTCGGTGCTATACCTGCAAGTGAGTAATAAAAGTTGGAAAATGTAAAATGAGAAATAAGTAAAGAATTACTTACTCGTCAGGTATTTGTTACAATTTAAATATTTCTGGACGCTTGTTGGAGTTGTTTTCTGAATTAGATTTAGTGATGGGTTCTCATTAAATCCTTAATCTTTTTCTGGCTAGTAGTTGATTTGAGTAATGGGTTCTCATTAGACTCTAAATCGGATCTTTCTCATTGAAAATGACTCACATTGGTTTTTGGGATACTATTTTATATATTATAATTTGACCATTAGTTACTTAATAAAATTTTTCTTTAGATTTAAATATATTTTTGTTTTTAATAATTTCTGTAATTTGTTTTTACATACTTCATTTGAATGGTTATTGTGTTTGGAGTTTCTTTTGACTATTGATTGGTTATCTAATTTGAATTAGATTTGGTAACGGGTTCTCATTAGAACCATAATCTTATTTGTTTTTGGAATTAGATTTGAATATTGAGTTCTCATTAGAATTTAATCAAATCCATTTTCTCTGTTTAGATGATTAGTTTTTTGTTATTGGAGACTACCAGACTGCAATGTTCATTAAAATTTGTTATTTGGAATTATTCTCAGATAATTACTTTCATTGCTTTACACTAGCATTTTATAGTTTTTAAATTAATTTATTTGCTTTTGGAATCTCTTTTGACCTATGTGTGAATTTTCTATTTTGAATTAGATTCAGTAATGGGTTCTCATTAGACCCTTAATCTTTTTCAGCATCTTATAACTTGATGGGTTCTCATTAGACCTTAATATCAAATTTATTTATTTATAATTTTATTTAGGAAATTTACATATTTGTTTTGGGACATTGCGGAATTACTTTATTTACAACAATTTTTTCAAATTTAAATGGGTTCTTTAATATTTACATTACACAAAATTTTACCATGTCATTTTTATACTCATGTTGGATGGCTTGAGTTCTGTGTTCTCTTACATTGTCATTTGTCATTTGTTAATTTAAAATTGAAGTAGTGTCACTTTAACTTCCGTTATACTAACACGTGTTCGTGTATTAGTTGAAGACAATTTAAACAATTTTAAAAATGTTCAAAATTTAAATACAGTTTACCCCAATCAGGGGATTTTATTTTAAATTAATGTTATCTTAAGATATTTTACTTTGTGACGTCAATGTGTTGTCGAAAAGTTTCTTGTAACAAATACCTGACGAGTAAGTAATTCTTTACTTATTTCTTATTTCACATTTTCCAACTTTTATTACTTACTTGCAGGTATAGCACTGAAGATGGCTTAATAGCCGAAAGCGCTTTGCGATTTTAAAAAAATTAAATTTTACACAGAATACAAATATGTTTTCTTGACTTTTCAGTCATGTGTACTCAGCTATAAAGATATTCACCATAAATTGATAGCCCCATTTATTGCACCCTGTTCAAAATTGTTCCAAACAAACTGCATTCTTTCTTTGATCTGCTCGATTGTTTCAAATTGTTGTCCGTCATACAAATGTTGTTCGAAAATTCCCCAAATTGAATAATCAACCGGATTTAGTTCTGGGCTCTTAGGTGGCCACATTCATAATATTTTTCTAAAGTTACTAAACTGTTTTCATAAATGTGTTATTTGTTAAAATGTTATTTAATAAAAAAAATGTTATTTCGCGAGTCCGGTAATTTCGGAAAATTTCCTTCATACTGAAGTGTTCTGTATAGTTTATCTATCGAAAAAGCATATTAGTACAATTTTAGCTAAAACAGTTTTCGTTTGCAACGAGCTCAAATGCACTGTTATATAATTTTTTTTATAAGTCCGACCTTGTATATTATTTTTGCTTCCAAATTTACAGTCATGTTGAGGACATGTTAGGTTATTAGCCCTGCGAAAAGAAAATAAATCGCCCAAAAAACAATGGAAATATTTTCAATTCAAAAATGTACTCCTTTATTTTGGCCCACAGTGTATATACGACTTGTACAAAGTAACTGGCAAACAGAAAAATCAAAAATTATGATACATTTTAAATTTAGCATTTTTGTTATTTTTGGGTTATTGAGTCACAATCCTTTTTATATTTTAATATCAACATTTTGGTAGCGGTCCAGCTACCGTTACCAAGAATAATTATCTCTATGTTCATGGACAAAGCGGATTATACAGCTTCAAGTGCAGGGACGAAGCGGAATTATCCTTCCTAATTTAAAAATCGCTGCCGCATCAATGCAACGTCCGCCGCGCTGTTTATATAGGTTTTTCAATACCTACAAGGGATAAATTTTGATATTAAGCCAGTTAATACCTGGGAAGAACTCACACAATGAAAAACCAACCTTTTTCCAGTTTAAATAATGCCTTGAAATATTCAATGACACTCAAGATGGCATGAAATTAGTTGAGTTTATATAATACTTTTCTTGGTGTGCGTAATCGATTGTTAATGTCCTTCTAACACATTACGTTGGAAGAAATGGAAAAAAGGCATGTCTGTGATTAATCCTGATCAAAATATCACAATAATGAACCGTTTAAATGTATTACAAACGTTAACCCTAATCTTTGACTTAAAAAAATGGATTAATTGATGTTTAAAGTACGCGCAAGCGCGATCTATCAATCGTGAGAAGTTACAGCATTTAAAATAGGATGCAGACGTACCTTTGGTATTGGCAATGTGTATTTCGTCTTTTTATACTGTCTCACTGACAGTTCTCATCATCTGTACCTTGTTATTCACGGTCAATTATTATTTATGAAAAGTGGATAATAATCTTATTGTAATATTTATTTAAATGATACAAAAATGGGTCTAGATATAGAGAAAAACATGAGCATTTTGAAATTTCTCAAGTTTTTTCAGTTAGAAAAAGAAGCTGGTAATTATTAATTTCATAGCCTTTTTGAATTTGGCTGAATACGATACTGATGATTTTAGCTATATGTCAAAATCCGGATATACGTCACAAACGATGACGCACACCAAGAAGGCTATTGAATGTATAGTTAAAATAATACCCTTCTTGGTGTGCGTCATCGATTGTGACGTATATCCAGGTTTTCGGCATGTCGTTTATTTTATTTGCTATTTTGACATATAGCTAACCTTAAATTTGATAAATAAGATCATCAGGATTGTATTTAGCCAAATTCGAAAAGGTTATGCTATTAATAATTAGCAGCTTCTTTTTCTATCTGAAAATCTTGAGAACTTTCAAAATACTGATGTTTTTCCATGTATTCATGCATATTTTTGTATTATTCATATAAATAAAACAATAAGATTAAGAGTTCTTTCACACATAGATTCTGTAGCTAGATTCAGTAGCTGAAATTCAGAATCCATAAGCAATTCTTCCCGGCTACTGAATCGGATGCTAGGAACAGACGCCATGTGTCAGTATCAGTGCAGTTCGTCTGTGAAATGGATGTCGAAGAAATTTTATTACTTTGGTTTTTGCGGCGAAAAAAGAAAAGAAGAAGTACTATGTGGGTTCATCCCATTGTAGAACTAAGGGAAGTAAAGGGAACGTTTAAGTTACTCTACTCTGACCTGGTGCAGGAGCCTTCAAAGTTTTTCAACTACTTCCGAATGTCTTTTGAAACATTTGAAGAACTACATAGTAATTTAGAAACGCGATTAACAAAAAAGGACACCCCAATGCGCACAAGTATAGCATCAAGGGAACGACTAGCTATTACACTAAGGTAAGAAAAAACAGTTAAATATATTTTCTTTTATTACTACAAAACTAAATGTAGGTAACTATTTTTATAACAGGTAGGTATAATATGTACTAATAGTATAATATGACCTTTTTTTAATTACAATCCTCACTCTCTGTATTGACTGCGCCTATGATCTGACTTGCAAGAACTTGTAAAAGAATGCGCGTCTGAATGGTCCCAATAAACGCAATGTAAAATCTGTAGCCGGAAAGTAGCGGGCGACAGATTCCGTAGCCGGCGGCTGGAAAGTCGAGATTCGAAAATTTTGAATCCAGCTACAGAATCCAAAACGTCGCCTCGTGTGAACGGCTCCATTTAACATGTGTATTTTGCTGAATACGCGATTCGCGAATCTGGGATTCTGAATCTACGTCTGAAAGAGGTCTAATATTCACTTTTCATAAATAATAACTGACCGTAAACAACAAAGTACAGACCTGTCAAGAACTGTCAGTGTGGCAGCAGAAAAAGACGCAAGACTTATTGCCGCTACGAAAGTAATGCCTTCATAGTATTTTAAACTGTCGATTGATAGGTTGAGCTTGAGCGTAATCTAAACATCAACCAATCAAATTTTTGTAAGTCAAAGATTAGGGTTAACGTTTGTAATACATTTAAACGGTTCATTATTGTGATATTTTGATTAGGATTAATCACAGACCTGCCTTTTTTTCCATTTCTTCCTACGTAATGTGTTAGAAAGACATTAACAATCGATGACGCACACCAAGAAGGGTATTATTTCAACTATACTATATATGTACCGTTTCGAAAATACACGACCCCCATAAAAATATTTCGCAATGTAATCGATTAAAATTCAAATTTTAATCGACGTTATTCATACAGTTCATCAATTATTCATATCGAAGCAGTTCAACATTAATTTTGACGTTGATTGATTTTTTTTTTCATTGCTAATGTTAATCGGTGCTTTAGTGTCACCCATT
>CAJUYH010012089.1:0-10396 GCA_910591685.1 Galerucella tenella | reverse complement strand
AAAGAGTCACTTTTCCGCACTAGTGCGGAAAGTAAATTTATTGACATTTGAGGAATATACTGACATTTGAATATTCAAAATACGTATTTTGTATATCCAAGTTTACCAAATGACTGAAAAATTAATAAATTTATTATAATGCTGCTATAATTTTTAATAAAAAAAAAACTTATTTTTCAATAATTTTTTGATGGCCCTGGTATAAGCCTCATCAAATGAATGTCAAATAATAATAATTAATTTGTTGATATGTATATAATGAGAAATGTTGATTTATGATTACTTTTGGGTTCTTTCCGCATGCTAGTAGAAAAAATAGTGTACCTAACACGTGCGTAAAGTGACTTTTCCGCACGCGATTGCTGGCCGAACTCCGCTAAAGCGTCGTTCGGCCATCTGCAATAGCGTGCGGAAAAGTATCACTTTCCGCACTAGTTAGGTAAACTACTATATTGTCCTTCATAATCTTTATCAAAACATATATTCACATGGCTTGTTTGTTAAAATCAATCAATATTATTGAAGTGTTCGACGTCTTTACGGTTGATTGGTGAAATACATTTCAGAGTTCAATCACTGATTAATCACTTTTTGATACGAGGGACATTACAGTAGACTATAATATTCCGTCGCCAATGGCTAGGTGTTTTGAACAGAGACCTCTTAGTACCGTTTCACTACACCAGCACTAACACTTAACACTATCCCAAGCGCGTTTCTATAACTGAATTATCTTCTCCAAAGACTGAAGGTGATCCAACACTACGGTGCTCCATCATCCTCATATACTAAATGAAAGGAATAAATGAAATCGCGCCAAACTGGTTAATCCACGGGAACAAACCATCCTTTTGCGAAAAAATTTCAACAATGTTTCTTTCGCAATAAACTATACAACAGACTATAACGTATAGGTCGTTTGTCTTCATTTGAACTATTATTTCAAACTTACCGAGATGTATAACAGCGTTCTTTGCTAGGGACTCATTCCGGATCAGTCTGGATCTGATCTGGGATGTGCTAACGATTTCAGTAATGCCTTCGAGAATAAATGGAAATTTCTTGGCTCCTGAATCTTATTTCATTTGCACGTTTCGATGGATTTTCTCCTGGAATACGGATGGTTTTTTTGGAAATGCGTTCATTACACTTGGATTAACCCCCTGTCTCTCTGTCTGTCGATTGACTGTTTCCTAGCGCCACACTTGAAATGGAGCTTCTCACTGGTTGCCGCGTGTTGAGATCCAAGCACTTTCAAACTATTATATCTTTCAAACTGCTTGTTGACAATTGCTCAAGGATTATCTGGACAAATTTTGATTTTGTCGTATAATTATCATTATACGAATACAAACCTTCCATGAATAAAAAACACATGGAACCGAAATTTTTATGATTGTTAATAATCAATCTCCAATATCCGTATATATGTTATATCGTTAACTAGTATATCTGCATTCTGCATCCTGGAATTTTTTAGAGCAACAGCATAGATCGCAGCATTTGAAACTTTGTGCTAAGCAAGAACCTATCAACGTCTTAAGAGCAGTACCTCGAATGTGAAACTTTCTTCGGCTTTGAATATTTTCTTATCCGCTCGCGCCATCTGTTGATAACGTTTGAAAAATCTACAAGCACTTCACAACAGGTCTTCACAAAAACTTCATTGCCTCGTGAAATTTCTTTCGAATTGTATAATGCAGTACCTAGGAATTGCCAGTCGCCTTCATTTTCTACAACTAAGACTAGTGTGGTCTGCTTAGTTTGTAAAGCATCTTGACGTAAGCGACGTAACTGAATGCTTGTTGATGATTGTTATTATCATAAACATACCTTCTACATTCTGTTTCATCTATCTATACCGGATATCTGAGAGAATTTTTGCGATGACCTAATAAGTTATATCTTCTGTACGTTCCTTGTGGCATTACTTACTGTTTTTCCTCTTATTCTTCTGAGAATCAAACCACAAAAAACTATCAAGAGCAAAAATTTTCAATCTATTGCTCAATTACATCGGGAGTTTGAGAACTGTAATATTAATGGAAAACAATGTTTGCCCCTAACCACGTTGAGGGCAGTTGTAAACGAGCTGAACATTGGAATATTTACACCTTGTAAGGATATATGCGACAAGTGTTACTAGTTAGAGAATGGAAATTTGGAGAAAGAGTTAATTTTGGAGAAGACACGACCAGAAACGGAAAAGAATTTGACAAAAATAGTGCAATTTTTGGAGAATGTTCTTACACTTACCATAAACCTTCAATCAGTCAGGCCCTCAGCTAAACGCAAGCTCACTGTATTGAAAAGTGAAGTTTTGATGAAACTGAAACAGATCTGCAAGCCCTTGCATACATATTAAGCGAGCGGTGCGCCCCTAAAAAGATGCAAAAAAATGAGTTGACCGAGCACTACAAAACGCAAGGAAAACACCAATTGGGATCCATGAATTATGTTATTAGGATCAAAAAACCTTTGTATCATTCGTTCCGATGGTCAGTAATTAGTTATTAACCAAAAACATGCAAAATTACGGAAAACAAAAAAAAAACGTTACGTGATCATTTTTTGAAGTGAAGTAGATGAGAATAAACACTTTTCGACTGTTGGAATTAAAAAAAATACTTTGTTTTCCAGTCAAGATCAAAAATCGACCGAAAAACGTAGTTTTCTCGTCTTCTACCACAGCTCTTAAAAATGTTCAAAATGCAAATTTTCCGTGAAAACATGTTTTATTAGGTAGTATTTTTTTATCACCTATAGTATATACTTTTATTCAGCTTCTCGAATTCGTCATCGCGGGAACCTTAGTTGGATTTGCCTTGACGATGTGCGTAGTGTGTACTAATTCGCAAAACTACTTTTAAAATTATACTGATAACTTTTTTACTATATTGCTCATTCTCCTTCACACCATGTACTGTATAAGAAAACCCTTTCTCAGTTAAAGCATCCTTCTCCCTTACGAAAAATATCTACGTTTTCGATTAACTACGGTGTTAACACAAAAATAACTGTTCAAAGGCCATACCCAAATGGAGTGTGATACCGAACATGCCTTCATCGACTTCATCGACCTCATTGAAAAATGACTACGTTCGAATAACAAAAGAAGCTGAAATAAAATATCCGTGTGTAGTTGAAACGCCAGACTTTGATTTTCCAAGCAATTTCAAGCACAAGCCATCACTGGAGTATGATTCCATAAGTCCTGGAAAAGTAACATCAAATCCAGTCGTAACAAATCTTAGAGCACTGGAGAACTTGCCATCAAAAGCTATAAGTTTGGCTGAAGTTGTGTTTCCGTGGTTATACTACAAACTGCAAATAGTTTCAAAAACAAGTTTGATCATAACAAAATATTTATTCCAAAAGACTGTTGGCCGTATTATGAAAGATTGATTGGATAGTAGAAGTTTCTTCAGATAACAAGGAAAATGCAGATTCGACATGAAAACAGATTTTATTTAATTCAAGCTGAGTTTTTTTGGTTTCTTATAACAGTTACCATATAATAAGAGTTCTCATTTCCCTCATGAAGATTTCCAGTGAACAATGTTATTTTTTTTCTCATACTTTTACCCCTTTATTATCTTTGAAGTACTTCGTATATATTTTCAATTCTAGTTCAAAACCTCGTATGAAGCATACTATGCGTAATGAAATAGAAATGGAAAATGCACGCTAAAGGCAGTAATGAGAAGCATGCCGTTTTGGTATTTAATAACATCGTTTAAAATGTGGGAAAATAAGAATTTCCAGAAAATTTTAATTGTGTAATTATTCTGGTAATGAACTCAATATGTATTCCATAATTTGTATACATCTATTTTCGTAATGGAAAACATAGTGGAAATTCAATATCTATTATGTATTGAGGTTGCATATAACACAGAGTACTTGGAATCGGATAGTAAATGTATGACCGGCAAAACTGTGCAAAAGCCGGCGTCGGCTTCATTGATGCTAGAATTCGTAACCGGCAAAAATATAGGCTACTATAATATGTATGTATGTATGTGTGTTTTTTGGGGTGACATTCACTGAGACCTAAAAGATCTATTGTGCCCCCTTACTTCTACTCAGTTTCTGAGGAGAGTCTCAGAAACTAGTAGTTCCTTTAGTCCATTTCCCGGAGGAATTTTAGGATGTCTGCAGGCTTCAACTTAGGCAGTAATCTCCCAGGTGCTGTGCTCTAGGATTCTGAAGTGCTGTGCAGTTGGAAAGTATATGGATGGAGGTTTCTTCTTCCATTCCACAAAGGCTACTATAGTAACTCAGATGAAAAAATTTATAGAAAATCCATGTAACTAACTATGGCGAGTTGACTTAACGTAAATAGTGGAACTAAAATTTGTTTCGTTGAATAAAAAACGATGAATCTATATTTTCACATTTTATTATGAAAACATCTTTGAAAATATTTTGATCATCCAAATCACATTCTCTTATTCCTTAACCTGAACCTCAATGGAATTTCAACATTTAATAGGGAAATTATACACATGATACACATCTGATTGTTGAAGGATTATTGCTTTCCAATAATCTATGTACTTATTGAATCTAACTATGAAAAAATAATATCTTCAGGGTGGAAAGGATCAGAACAAAGCTATAAGAAAGGTAGGCGAATAGGGGATTTTTCGGGAATACTCGAGCGTGACAGTTAAATATATGAGAGATACCTTAGACCTAATAGAACAACTTTGGAAAGTATTATCTCTATATGTAGTTACGCGCGCCTAGGATAGACGATCAGATTAGTAAAAAAAATCAATAGTCTGAAATACTCGAGCGCGTCAGATTAAGATATTGGGGATTGATTTTGATCTTAAGACTAAATTTAACTAATCTGACGATAAGTCATTGACGCCGCCGAGTTATAGGGTTCGCGAACTTGTAAAAAAAACGTTAATCTGGCATTCTCGAGCGCGATTTTTTATTTTTTCATTTTGAAGAATATAATCTAAAACTCACTAAAAATACAAAATCTTTCGGTTTCCGCATGAACGGAAGTGTCTCTTCACATATTTGTCCATAGTTAAAACTTTTGGACTTAAAGCATAATGAAAACTCAAACTCCCGTTTTTTGAGTATATCTCGAAAACAGAGGGTGTTGAAAAAATTGATATGGAACAACGATGATTAAATTATGTAAATTTCATTATATCTCAATTTTTTTTTCTAAAGATTCTCGACAGTTTTCGTGGACTCGGAAAAAGTTACGCGTATCTGTATACAAAAGTATTATTAACATGTACAGATTCATTTATTTATATTATTAAGTAGCCCGTTGATCCACAAACTGTTTTTTGGACGTACCGTAAGCAAAACGAAGTGAAGAATTGGAACAAAAAAGAGGAATGTGCCATAAACATGTAATACAGACTAAGCGCTTCACAGAAATATGCCATCCAGAAACAAAATAACCTTTTTCGGTCAGATTGAGAAAACCCACCAACATTTTTGTCATATTAAGAGAATATGCTTCGAGGATACCGAGATAAACCTCCCCTATGAAAATCAGACGCGCTCGAGTATTTCAAAAGAACTTTTTTTTTGCATTTCCAAAAATTTGTCGTAACTTATCGTCACGCCAAAATCGTCAGTTTTTTTAAAGGGAGCTTCCTTGGGGCCTACTTAACACCCCTTCCGAAAATCTGACGCGCTCGAGTTAATTTTTTTTTGTTGGATTTTTGACTACTTTACCTAAACCCACCTCGCAAACCGGCAGATTAGTACCGTTGTTATCAGAGGCACTTGGGGCATACGTGGTATGAATATCATACGCGCTCGAGAATGCCCAAGTTATTGTTTTTTTTTACATTTTTGAAAAACCGTACACCCCAAACCCACCGCTAAAATGGTTTTTACCATACGAGCTTTTCTTTTCGAAATTACTTTATCTTTCGATTTTAATAGGTCTCGACGGCGCTCGAGAATGTCGCCATTTAGCCACCTTGTCTCCCTAACTATATGTATTTATTGGCAAAGGCTGTCCCTTTATAACGCTAACTCAATAAACTTAATGTTTTTGTTTCCCAGGATCATGAACAAACCTAATGTTGATCTTGCTTACGAATTTTTCATATAACTGTATTAAGCTGATTATAAATGTATGCGCTACTCCAGGGTCCCACTGTATGGATAACTATCACTCACAAAGAATGATAATATTATATACAAAAAAATACCTCGGAAAACTATTCAATAGTAATAATGCTTTTTTCTCCTCAGAGAACGAATTCTTTTTAAATTGTAATTGAATGTTCAGATGGGAACCTAGCATATTTGTTACATGATAAAATGAAGCGTTAATTTTATATCTTGTCAGTTGAACAACTAACTTATAAATATCTCCGAAGTTCTCGACTCGAGCCTTCTAATGTTCCTATTTCCACCCATTTATTCACTATAATAAAACCCCGTTATGGCCTGAATTTGTACATCGCTCACGTCGAATTTTTTTCTACTTTGATATACCGACTTGAAGAGTCTTTGAGAAGATTCGATTAAAGTCTATGAAAAAGGAGGAGCTTATTCCATACGTATATAATATTCAATAGAAAATGTATTGAATCAAACAATTATTTTTCTCTTGTGAATGGAACAAAATAAGAGAAAATATTATCTCCTTTGTTGGGGTTTTTTAGCAAAAGGATTTCTATTATTCGACCAAGATAACGTTTAATAAAACCTTCATAATGTTCTGATATCTCACGACGGATTTATGAAAGTTACAATTACAATGAAAAAGCATTGGAATTACTGTCATTTTGTGCCGAAAAGAATAACACTCACAATTCCAGATCAACCTCCAAACTATACGATCCATTTCCAAAATCCTTTCTTTCGTTGGAATTGTAGTCCAGGCAATGAAGACCCCATAAGGAGCTGACTTATAATAGTAGTTCTGGAAATAAGCATTATGTTTTTTGTGTCGTTGAGTTGAAATTTTCTATTCCTCACCAAAAAGTCCTTCCACAACCCCTCCAAATTGCAAGCAAATGACTAGATGATTCCTGATATATGTATATTTTTTCATGGACCTCTACAATTAGGTCGCGTTAATCCTAACAAAATTGATCAAGTAGGGATTTACAGAGTTATCCATCGTTTATATAATATTATATCATTTTTATTCTGTTAAAAAACATACCTTTACGAATAAATACTGCACATCAGGAGCTTCATTATAAAAAAAGTTTTATCTCATCAGAATGTAAGGTTCTTGACTTTTTGCTTTTAAAACCGTCGAATTGACGTCCTTAGTAACCTCGCAATTTTGTGTAATTTTCAATATTGACATTATTTTTCAAAGTTATAGTAAGTACTCCTTAACATCGAAAATATTGCCCATAATGAAGATGGTTTGAATTTCCTAGTGATTTCTCCAAAATATGCCAAGAGTACGTTTTCAGAAAATGAACTTACATTGTTAGTTGTTCGCCAGTCCATAAACTGCCAGTATACATTTTCATATCTTCCACTTGACTTTTCTGGTAATATGTTGTCAGTAGTGTCCGCGGCTAATTGTATAATATTGGGTGGTGTGCTACTTAGTTCGTTTTCACCATTTGATGAGTCCATTTAAATTATTTGTTTCCAAAACAAATGTACATTCACACTAACAGCTAGTGACAACGAGTCTTATTAATCATTAAACGTCAAAACAACCTTTACTTACTCGTTTCCATGGTTACTCGAAACCATTGACTGACTAGGCTTGGGTGAAAAATTGTTGTTTTTCTATAACTGGAGCGTAATGATGTCTATTACACACGGTAATAAAAACGCACAGCTGTAAAGTAAATCTCACGGCCTCCCTAGCAACATCTTAGCAACTATCAATAGACGTCGCTATTCTATTCAAAATTTTTACTATTTGAAAACATTCGATATTACCACGTTCAACTATGAAAAGCTCAGAGGTTCAAGTATGAATTGATTATAATTGAAAAATGGACTTTTGATTATCAACAATATATCAATAATGATTAAACGTCAGTTCTTTAATGTGCTTCTTTCATTGCTAATAGAGTGATAGAGATGGAAATGAAAGTTTATCAAGCACCTCTAATAATGTAACTGTTGTTTCTTATGCTTTAACAAGCAAAGGAAGCGATTTATGATTTGTGTTTAATAACTGTTCTGTTACTATAAACAATTATTATAATAACTAATATCATGGAATTAAATGTTATACAATGAATTCATTGAAAATATCTATTGTTGATGTTAATATCATTCACCTACTACCAATATTATGTAATATCAAACATTACGACACTGATATGAGTTTCGTAATGAGATACTTTACCGCACTAGTGCGGTAAAGTGAAATTAATTGGAATGAACGTGTCAAAGTTGACAGTTTGCAGAATGCACCAGTCTTCGAATCACTTATATTCTTTTTCGTATCTCTTGCGAGATTTAGCGGGTACTAGGGTTTGTATTGCGTTATTTGCAGCAAGTTCTGTCTCATAATTCACACTTTTATAGTCGAAACTCATGTCGATACAATTATATCAAACTGAAGTGAACGCGTCAAAATTGACAGTTCTCAAAATAGTAGTAGGAGACCTCCTGAGTGGGGTCGAAAGAAAAATTTATAAAACAGGGCAGCGAGACGAAATAGTGCTTTTGCTTTGCTTCTGCTCTTTTGCAACTTCCAACAGTTCTAGTTGCCAGCTGTTGTTATCTGACCAACCGTTTCCGGTTTCCGGTTTCCGGTTTTGTGAACGAGGTTATTATGTTGTAATTAATTTTTTTTCGTTATAAATTCATACACACCTGACTTCTTTTAATTCAACATTGTCATTGATAGAATCTATTTTTGCTTAATTGTAGTAAAAGTTTTCTGCGTATTTGTGTACAATTCGGTAATAAAATTTTTCTTGTTGGCTTCACTTTTTGAGAAAAGAGATATATTTGAGAAATTTCTAGGATTGGCGCTGCGAGGGCAGGTAGATTCTTGGGAGGTTTCTAAAGTATTCCGTTGAAACCCGACTGCCGCCGTTTATCTGACGAGAAAATATTTTCAAAAATCTCAAAGGTTGATCGCTGCATGAGCAGGTAAATTCTTGAGTGTCTCTGAAAATATTGAAAAGAAACCTGACCGAAGGAAACAATTCGTTGGAATATATTTAGATATTTGATCAAAAACAACTTGGAATAGTCTCGTACGTGCACGCTGCCTTAGCAGGTGCCGTGGTAACGTCAATCTAAAAACAGCTTCCGATCACCGTGATAACCTGGAATAATCTCGTGCAGGTACGCTGCCAAAGCAGGTACAACATTCGGGAGGTTTCCAGGCGAGTTGATAAAATTTCCGTTTTATTGAGTGTTCAAGAGAGTATCGGTAATCGAAGATAGTTTATAAATTACCTTTGCTTTGATTGAACCTGTACACAAATATTAGGAAACGCTTCGTTAGACCCCGCTAGTACCTTAATAACGCTTTCTTTGTGTATTTACCATCTGACCGCTGGTTAATAAGTTTAACGATTTTCACCTTCATCTAGACATACTAGTTAAGCCTTGCACCTCAGCTTCTGCGTATCTTGTAAAACGAATTAAACTGTGGTGTGGTGCTTTTTGGTTTAAGTAATAACGTAGTTAGTAATTGTTTTGATTTTAATATCCATTTAGTGGTTTTAAAATATAGCTTCTTGGTTCGTCACTTTAAAATAAAGTATTTCGAAGTAGAAATGAAATTTATAATTTCTCAAGCAACTAGTAGTTTCATTTTCCGATAGTGGTGAACAATTGAAGCCTGTTTCCCACTACGTGCTACGTCGACGCTGCATTTTCAAGAGTTCGGTGGAGTAAACCATCCCAAAAATCTGGCGCCCGAGGGAATCTAGTAGATACTTTACCCGTGGATGTCATAGTGACGTCCGTAATCATAGTAAAAAGAGAAAAGTACGTCACAATATAGTTTATTCTTCTCATCAAGTGGGAAGGAGTTCCAAATGAATTTATCCTTTTTGTGGAAGGGGTGATGTCTTCTGGCATTTCATAAAGCCAAAAACTAAATTATTTGAAATTGTGTATTATCAGATAATTCAATGGAATTATCTTTTATTTATTGAATAATTCAATGTAGCTTTGTCTATTTTGGAAGCTATGCAGTTATTTATTGTTTCATAGTTGTCGAATAGTAAATAGACACGTAAGGTCATGAACGTGGGGTCATAACAGTAAGAGATTACGTGAAAGGATATTTGAACTAGAGGAGTATGCATATATGCTGATGGAGTATACAAGTGGACATTCAGATATATTCATACACATCCAGATATATTCAATTGTGTTTAGATTTATTAAGATTTAATAGAGTCACACCGGTATTCAGAAATATCAAATAACGGAGCCGTTACGATAACGG
>CAJUYH010012088.1:0-10397 GCA_910591685.1 Galerucella tenella | reverse complement strand
TGTTCTCTGATCATTTCTGACAGTTTCTGATTGCGGTTGGAACAGACGTTATATTTCCGAAACAGTTGAAGGTATCCAAAAACTAAATGGCATACAGGAAGTTGCATTTAAAATAGGAAAGTTGTCATTGTCCACTGTCAGATATAATTTTTATTTCTGAAAAAAATGCGCATTTAAAAATACAAGTGTTTTCCGAACATGCTCTCATTAATTCGTTATCAAATTCATTCCGTTTTTGGCTGTTCCACACTGTATAACGCCACAACAGATATTTGAACCTTCATCTCTATCCCTATTTAAATCTCTTCCTTTTGATAATTTTTTTGATTGGAGGTTTATTCCCAACAACTTTTCGTCGAAGTGCTAAATTTTTCCTTGTTGATCGTTCCGATAATTTTTGTTTAATATTTGTAGAATTATTTTCCTTTAGTTCCTCTGCTACATCGCTTCGATCTAAGGCATCCTTTTTTTTTATTTCAACTATATTTATACTGTATTCTTCTGTGTTGCCTTTGAAATTAGGTGGATGATTGTGTTTGATGTTTCTGGTTATTTCCAAATTACCATCGGATTCAATAAACCTAGCGATACACTGGTACCGTCCACTCTGGATACATCTCCAAGGTACCCTTTTCTTGCCCCTTTTTTCTATTCGAAACTCATAACCGTCCAAAATGATACGACTCGCAGAACCCTCCTCGAAATTTCTGTATATTATAACTGAAATACAACATAATTAGAATATGTATATATAAATAAGCACGATATATTATATGTTACCGTGAAAGACCGAAATCTGGTGAATGTCGAGATACACCGGTGAATGTCAACATTTTCAACGTTGCTTGACGTATGTCGGGAATATCGTTGAAATTTAATTATTTAACTTACACCGGCGATTGTCGACATTCAGGATGCAATCATGGTGTATGTTAAAAAGAATTTTTGGAACTTTAGTTCTTTACGTCAGGTTATGTTTGAGCGACCGGGGGTCGCGACGCAAAATATCTGACCGTTACGTTACGTTGTGTTACGTTGCTTCGTTATCTGCCTTGCTTGCGTGCGTGTGCTCTCACCTGATTCTCACTCTCGTTTACGAAGCAGCGATTCATATGCTTCGGCCGGGAATCGAACCCGGGACGCCCGCGCGGAGGGCGAGCATCCTACCACTGAACCACCGACGCTATATTGAAATTTTATGCAAAGCTGGTATTCGCAGTGCTGGTGATCTACTTTAATTTGTTCGGAAAAATTTTTACTATCATTTCCATAATTTTTTGCGCGATTGATCTTTTTTGTTTATTTACAGCATCGGTTGTAAAAATGACATGAGGATTAAGGGGTCTAGCACAATTACTTTTCGAAATACAGGGTGTTGAAATTTTGAAAACTTGAATGTTTCAATTCGATAACTTTAAAATGGATGGATACATTGATTTGACATTTGGCAGGTTGTTTTTAAATGTAAAAGGGCATATTTTGATAGTAGTTTATGCAACTAGTGTGGATATGATGGCCATATCGCACGAGGACGAAGTTCAAGTGCGATATGGACAATCCACACGAGTCTAACAGCATATTTTTTCTACGACCCACTTGAGAAAAAAATCTAGAAAATAAGAATTTCTATAAACTGTAATATAACTTCAAATTGAAAATTTAACAATTCAATTTTATGTTTCCACTAATTTATTTGTGGTAAACGTACAGTTCTTGAATGACCAATTTGTATAATGCTACGGTTTCCCTTTTTAAATATACGGTGCTGTTATAAGTAGATGTTGCCAGTCGGACTCCCTCATGAAGGGTACCGTACCATTATCTATAATAATGAATATTCTGCTACATACAAGAGGTTCAATAAAACACGAAGTCGAAACCACAATATTTTAATATTGTCCAAACAAAGAAGGACGAGTAACTTGCTACTAGTTTCGGTAAAACATTACCATCATCAGGCTTAATGAAACATTTACAACTGCAAAACGGTAAGTTGCGATCCGAAAATTACTCAAAGGTATGGTACTACAACATGACATTAATAAATGTGGTATGGGAAGAAAAGAAATTTGAAGTTTTGAAACATACTTTAAAGTTTAAACTTTAATTGTTACTTTAATAAATTGTAAAAAACGTAGTGAGGGGGAAATTTTTTTGTTGAATTAAATTTTGAAATGTCTTGTGAATGTCTTTTTAAATTTGAATTTTAATTTTCCAAATAGACCTTTAATAAAAAAGGTCTTAGTGACGGAAGAACAAGAGAAAGAAATTATTAAAATTTCAACATGTGGAACATGTCGAATTTTTAATTGTAGGCATGAAAGTGGACTAACATTAATAGCCACTGAAATTGTAGATATCTTGGTCACAAAGACCAGAAATAACATTAAAAAGATGAAGTACATAATTGATATTAAATGAAATATCCATTTATGCTTATTAGATTAATTATTAATTAATAATTTGCACTAAACTGAACTGTTCACGATAACGTGCATGTATTCTACAATTGACTCACAGTATAAGAAACCAATAAGCTCCCACTTCGAAGTGGTAAAAAGTAAAAATAAATATTTTCTTGTTTTATAGCTATTTATTCAAACACAAAAATTACTACACTTTTAATTATGTTGTTATAACAGTCTTAGTAGAATCAAAATTTAACATCAAAACTAATGATGATTATTAGTTTTGATGTTAACTTTTATCTCAGATTACCATTGTAATCTGAGATAAAAGTTATAATTTTAATGGGAGGGATGTACTTGGTGAATTGACAGCAAATTATCAATATTTGGCTTGAGTTTAGTCAAGTATAACCGTAAATCTCTTCGCTCTGTAATAATTAATCTGCTCCGTTTTTTTGTCAACAAGTTTGTTACGGCACTAAAACTGCGTTCGACAAGATATGACGAAGGAAACGCTATGAGAAATTTTTGCACAATTCCCCACAGTCCTGGATATTTTTCAGGTATTTGTGCCTGCAGCAAAAATGATTGATACCCTCTTTTGAATACTACTTTGAGCTCCTCATTAGTGCTAAGCTCCAGTAGCTCTTCTTGCAGTACCACATTTTCCACTTCAGTTTCATCATATGGATTTATTATCCATGCTGGTATATCCATCGACAGAATGTCTTCAAATCTGATTTTAAAATCATCATACAGGGCAATCAAATGTTGAACATACGTCTGAATATCTTCGTCGAGGCATTCTACCTGCGATAAATTTGGAAACTGGGAAAATTCACGTCGACCAATATTTTGCTTCATAAACCTTCACAACCAGCGTACTTCGGTATGTAGCAGCAATCGTTGGAAGTCATCACCATTTTCTTCGCACAATTGTGCAAATAAGCGCGTATTTAATGCATTGCTTCTTATTTTGTTAACTGCATTAATCACAAATTGAAGCGCTTGGTGCAATCTATCACTCAATTTTTTCGCTACTAGATGTCGGTGGATGACACAGTGAATTGCAATTACCCCTGGTATAATCCTTTTAAGATGACTTATAAATCCACGATATCGCCCGAATTTTCAAAAGTCTGAAAACTACTTCCGTCACTGGTGAACACTTATATAGGTACACTTTCTTTTTTGAAATTCCGGAAACAACTGAGTAATGTTTATCATTCGCATTCGTATTTATATTAGAGAAAAATCCAACAAGTTCATGCAAGTTCAGACACGACTTTAACTAGGCGGGCGGGAGGCGCGGCATCGGCGAGTCTTGACACGCTCTTTCTGAATATGGAATATGCAAGTTCTTACAAAAACAATTGCTGAGCTTCTTATAATATTGTCTTCCTATATTCATAGGAGAAGTCAAGCTTCTTATAATATTGTCTGCCTATATTATTGTCTCCCTATATTCATAGGAGAAGTCAAGTCGGGTTACCTAATACATTTTTATAGACCCCCTTTAACGAGTTGTGGACCCCCATTTTTTTCCACGCAAGCGTAGACCCCTGTCGGGCTCCCGTGGACCCCTGGGGGTCCACCTGGACCACTTTGGGAATCAATGATTTAGACCATAGATTTAGACTTCGTTTCTCGAGTTGTTGATGTTGCCACGGTAACTTTAAAACACGCGCGTTCTATAAAGTTGGATTTAAACACGCTGAGGCGTGCTTTAAATAAGTAAAATGGTTCACCAATAAAATTTTTTTTTTATTATTAGTTAATCTTGACAACGGTAGCTGGAACGCTACCGAAACGTCGAAATAAAAAATAAAAAACATTATTGTGGTTTGATTCCCAAAAAATAATAAGTAATGCCACAAGGAACTTACAGAAGATATTTAGTATAATTATTGTCTGAGCAAACCTAGAGTTTTTAGGCTCTTTCCAATTATCAAGAGTAATTTTAGAAAAGACAAACGAAATAGGCCAAGTTTATAAAACCTTCTGTATGTCAGTTATGGAGCGTAGAAGACTACATGTAGTTTTTTTTGGTGCCACCAAAGTGATGTCCATCTACAGTCAACGTAACGTAACAAAAAGAAGGCTCAATTAAGTGGTCGAGGTAAATTATAATTATAATTGAAGTTTTTCACAAAAAAGATGGACTGCTACCGGTGGAATCTTCTGTTGTTTTGTAATTTTGTAATCGAGCAACCGACACTGATTATCAAATGTCTGTGGCCAACAAAAAAAGTATTTTTTTATGAATATCGTGTATATTACATTAAACTAGATCTAAAACATTACCAAGCATTATTCATTTTGCAAACAAAAAAATGTTTTTTCTTGACATATATACTTTATACTACAGTTTAATTAGATAGGATGTGACAACTAGAAGCTAGAAAAAAATAAAAAATAATAAATTGAAAACCTTGTCCATAGATATCACTAATTAGTTCAATTGTATATGGAAAGTGTTTTGTCGTCAATAGTTTCATCTTCGTTAATATCCGGTAAAATATCAATCCTGTGTTTTTTACTTCTTCGATTCGGATACGGTGAACGCGAGCTTCCCTCAGAATGATCTTCCGATGAACTATCATATCCTTTATTACTGATTTCAGAAACTCCATTCACGCTGTCCTTTCTTCGAACGGTGACTATAGAAACTGTGAGTTCGTCTAAATTCCCACGGAATGTCGGATAATGATTATGACGCATATATGTGGGCATTTCGAGGACATCGTCGATTTGCGTAAATTTCGCCGTACACGAGAACGCTTTCTTTTTTGTACAATGCCACGGGACTCTTTTAAGACCGAGTTTGTTCATTTTGTATTCGTATCCGTCCAAGACGAGGCGACTATTTATCCCTTCTTCGAAACTCTTGTACATGATCACTAAAATTAGATGATGTTAGTGGAAATAATCCTTGAACTATTCAATTCACAAATATAAAAAATTGTCTCTGTACTTAGGTCAAGCACAAACCAAAAAAAATTACAAATTCGCTTTTTTGATTATTTGAACATCACATTAAAAGGATACAGGAATTGAAACAGGCTTCTTAACAGTAATTACACAAGTGGTGGTAATTTTTTGATAATTTTAACTAGATGCACGAATCATTGCTGCTATGGAAATCTCACGAGTGGACGAATTCCACGAGTGGGATTTCCTAATAGCAATAAAAACGAGTGCTAATCTGGTTGAAATTATTACCACCAATGTAATTCGGCGTGATTATTTTTTAGACTATTTATGTATATGTAAGTATCATTATTAAACAGGTTAACTAACAGCAAATTTTTAACGTCAAATAAAAATGAAACTGACAAATGTCCGGTACTCAATAGCTTACGCATTCATTCAAACGAAGATCCAATCCAATTGGCAAAACTTTGAGCTGAAGAGAAATTTATCTGATAAAAG
Source organism: Galerucella tenella (assembly GCA_910591685.1). Lineage (NCBI taxonomy): Eukaryota > Metazoa > Arthropoda > Insecta > Coleoptera > Chrysomelidae > Galerucella > Galerucella tenella. The sequence continues at coordinate 4,557 of CAJUYH010012088.1, read as the reverse complement.
AAAAGCTTGAGTGGTTTTTGGCAAGACAATTTAATTCATTTATAAAAAATAGCATATGCCACAGTGCAATTGTCACTTTGACAGCGACAAAAGTTAGCTTCAACTTTTACAGCGACAAATACTCTAGTGGTTTTTTCACTTATTCATTTGTTTATCAATATCACTGTTCCTAGTATGAATTTCAATAACTGCGTTTTTAATGATTGTACATTAAAATGAAAATGTGTTTATTTTTAATGTTTCATAAATTGATATGTTTCCAAATTTCTCATTCATTAAATTGTCCTGCCGAATTACACTCGAGGTTTGTATTGATATTGATATTGGGTAAATTTGTGTTGTTCAAATTCTAAACTGTTTCCTTTAGCAATTTAAATAGAATAACTGTCAACCTAAAAACACTCCACCTTCGGTGTCGTGTTTTTAATAGTTGACAGTTATTCTCGTCAAATTGTTAGGAAACAGTTTCTCATTAAACAACCCAAATTTACCCGATAAAATACAAACCACTTGTGCAATTATGAGTGATAAATTAACGACAGAATATATGGATGAACAACTTAAAGTATAAGTAACCAAACTTGCGACTCATTGTTATTGTGTAAAAGTGACGTCCGCTTACTAGATATTGAGGAAGAGGAGTTTTTATCGCGATAAAAAAGGATGCACCTTTTTTATCGATGTCAAAGTGACAATAACATTTCCAGGTATATGACATTTTAACATTGGAGTTAATTTATCAAAGGTAATACCACGAGTGCTTCAAATTTTACCGATTTACCGATTTTTTCTTTTCCACGAAAACTTGTTTATTTGGCAAAAATATGAAAACAAACCGATTGATAAAATCAATCCGTTAGGACGAGGGATTTTACCTAAATTCGGTTTGTTTGAATGTTTTTGTCTAAAATAATAGTATATTACGTAACGTGTGTGGTAAGGAGCATTTTACGCACGAATGGAAAAGTTACGCACGCTGCCGCGTAGCGGCGAGTGCGTAATTCCGTGAGTGCGTAAAATTCTCTACAACACGAGTTACGTACTATACTTTACCTACGACCTACTTGTACCTGTATTTTTCATAAGAAGCATAAGAAATAACAGTTACATAATTAGAGGTGCTTGGTAAACTCCATCTCTATTACTCTATTACCAATGAAATAAGCACAGTAAAGAACTAACGTTTAATCATTATTATTATATTGTTGATAATCGGAAGTCCATTTTTCAATTATAATCAATACATCTACATAGCCCTTTGTGCTTTTCACAGTTAAACGTGGCCATATCTAATGTTTTCAAATAGTAAATTTTGAATAAAATGGAGACGTCTATTGACAGTTGCTAAGATGTTGCTAGGGAAGCCGTGCGATTTACTTTACAGCTGTGCGTTTTTTTACAGTGCGTAATAGCTGTCATTACATTGATACCAACTGTGTGTTATTGACTGATTACAGGGGGGTCGTAGGTAAACAAGTTTAAGTGATGAAAATGAAAAATTATGTGATGACATTTGAAGAGCGAGTTGTATTTGGGAAGATTAATTTTTCCAACAATTTAAAAAGTATTTAAATGTACTAAATGTTCAATATTCTCTTGGGTGATGGCACTGAATCGGTTTGTGTTCATTTTTCAATAAACTTCGAAACACTTTTAATTGTCAATAATGACAAATTCAAAGTAAAATTTTGACGTTTCAATGTAAACAAGGTATTATCGATGAGGAAGCAGAATTATCAGTATAATATCAAATGATTGGCTAGAATAATGTATTGCTATTGGTTAAAACCACAAAAATGTCAGATTTTGACAAGTGAAAAAAATAATTGCTGTAATTTTCTACCAGCGAATTATCAGTGTAATTTTAATGCTATTGGTAGATTTGAATTTTTTTCTCATTATGATTGGCTGACAGGATCATTTAAAAAATAATCAAAGATATTTTTGAAATTTATTTATTACAATTAAATAATATATTTTACAATTACAGAAATTAATTATCACAGACAGCTATGTAGAGGGTAAAATATTTTTACCATCGGAATTTGATAGTATATTATGTCACAAGGGCATAAAATGAGCTCAATCAACTCAAGAGTATTAGATGCACGAGCGAGCGTAGCGAATCGAGGGCAGCTGGTACAGGGCTAAAGCGTTTCCAGCGTGTGAGACAAACAACTATTTTTCGCCTACCGAATAAACCCAAACAAAAGGGAAAATATAGTAAAAACTTTGAAATCCACTGACGTCAAATTAATCAAGTGGTAAAAAGCCGAGGCAATATAAATTTTCCGTCCTGATGAACAATACTTTCCGTTTTATTTTTGGTGTTCTTAATTGGTTTTTCGATAAGGTAGGCGAAAAAGAATACAATATTCGTCCAACTTTTTGGCTCCATCTCGTTAATTATTTTTCTGTATCCCCTAGCCGAAAGAAAGGACGTTTGTTATCAGTAGTAATAACCCAAGGACATTGAATTGTTCGAAAAAATTTTATGGCAGATTTCGAAAGCTTGTTGCTTGGAAACAGTCCGACGCCGTAGGCGGAGGTCTGTTGCCTACAAGCAACAAGCTTGAGAAAGTTTTCATAAAATTTTTGAGCATTTATCAATGTCCGAGGGTTATTCGGATAGAAAATTTTTTGCTAATTATAGTATTACAACCAAATCGTGACATCGAATCGAAATATTGAATATTTGAAACTTCAAAATCGAAATATATCAATATGTGCCCATGGCAACGTGAAAATAGCCCATGGTCTGTTATCAGTGTAATGTTGAGATGATTGGGTGGAATTGTTCATGTGATAAAAAGTGAGAAAATTTGATTGGTTCTTGGAACTGTCAAAAAATTTTCTATGTAATGTTCAATTGTGAAGTACGTGCTACGAGCGAGCCACAAAAAACATAATGTGTTCGTAGCTCGAGCAGGTCATTTATGCGGCCATTCTCGCATCTAAGAGATCAAGATAACCCATTTGTATCACAGTGTAATAATTTTTAGGTTAAAAATAATAAAAGTTACTTTCCAACTTTAATAATTTTAACTTTAATAGGTGGCGAATGGAGCGATCCGAGAGTTCTGACTTGTTCGTGGTTGTGATCGTTCTTCATCACTTTTACAATATCTGGGCGTGACGTGATTAATCTGGCTTTACATTTATATCTTTTTTTAAACGCGCAACTCCACGTGGTTTTTTCGTTATTTACTCTTTCTATGGTATATTCGAATAATCCTAATATCAATTTCGGATACTTTTGGGCTTTGTCGTAATATATAACTCCTTCTGAAAGTAAAGTTCGATATAAAATTTGAACATGTTGACAATTTTGAAACAATTATTGAAAAAAAAAGTGATAATAAGCAATGTAAAATTTGCGAATCCTTACAAATACGACAAAATCAATTGCAACAAGTAAAACACGTGATGATCAAAGGAATAACTGTGAGGAACACAGGAAAAAGTCGGCAAGGGTAGCGAAAAGGTGTTCAAGCTTGTGCAATAGATTTTGAACCAACTTTACATTCTTGTCTTTTCTGTTACAAAGCACAAGCAGACCGATTTGTTTTTGGTTAGAGATATAATTAAATGTTTCAATAAATATTTTTTCCATTGTAACAATACTTTAAATTTGAAAAATATATACAACACAAAAAACAAAACACGAACAACCAATATTATAAACTATTCTCAAATAACAGTGCTCAACGGATGACGACACATATAGTATGCAAAGCTATAAACAAGGAGGGAAGTAGCTTGATTCGGGTTCTTGCAATTACTGTTCGAAGACTGTCCGGAGTTTGTGCAGTCGAAATTGACTTCTATCAACAGGATGGTTTTGACACTCGCAGTTCGGGTTTATTTTAGAAAAATTCTTGGACAATTCGAAAATCGTCTAGTCCCAGGCTCGAGCAAGGGCGATTTTCGGATTATTTTTTACGCATGCAAATTATTTGTAAAGGAGTTGGGTGGGACTATCCAGAAACAAAAACCCGAATAAAGCTACTGTATTCAGCGCCTGGTCACCAGACGCTCGAATCGATGGTTTACGCTATTAATACGCAGAATCTTCAATAGTATTATGAGTTTTTGTTTTTCATTTTTTCGTATGATTTATTTTGGAATATCCCCTTCATTAGATCCCATTTCTGTAGTATACTGTAATACAATCAGAATCTTATTACGAACATTTCTTTATTAGTTCAGTCGACAGGTAGTTTCAGATTTTTGTAGATCGTCAAATCCTCTACGAATTTTTTCCTTCAAACATGTTTGCGTGTCAATTTGTTACCGAGGGAGATATGGCGCTTCGAAGAAAAGGTCATTTTTTGAATTCCGCCATGTTAATGACACGAATGGAGGGTGCTAGCATCGAAATGAAGCGCCATATCCAAGGCCAGCGAATTCGACAGCGTCATCATTACTGCTGAAGATGTGCATACTTATTCTGTTGACAGCATTAGGTACGTCCAAAAAAACATCTATCTACAAAAAAGTGGAAAAGGCAGTGTTCCCAGTGTCCTCTACTCGCCAAGTTCCTGCTCCTTCCCCCCC
>CAJUYH010012086.1:0-10398 GCA_910591685.1 Galerucella tenella | reverse complement strand
ACCTGAGGACAACGTGGGGCCACTGTTGTAGGAATTGATAACATGGCGCCCAACGTGGGGCTCTTTGTCTTTTGGATGAGAGACGGGGCCCACACACACTTGAGGAGAACGTTGGGCCACTGTGAAGGAATTGATAACAACTTAATACTAACCTTTAATAGTTTCAACTGGTTAGTTTGTGAGGATTTCATTACTTTTTCTGCAACATTGTATATAGCGTCGTGGTATTTTTCTCTTAGTTCTTTTTCTTGAGTAACAAATTCTTTATTTACGGCTAATAATCTTTCCGAATGACTTCTAGGAATTGCTGGTTTTTCTCCTTCAGCTCCGCTATTTTCTGGACAATCAGTGACACTCGTTAGAGGTTCTGCACTGGTAGATTCTGTGTAAAACACAGCACTAACACTTGAAAAAAAAAAAAAAGAATAAATCAAATCAATAAATCCACTTTTTGTTTTATACTTACATATTTTTACTAGATAATCTCTTAACAAGTTTCATATTGGCCAATTTCGATCTCTTTTCCGAAAAATCTGTCGATTTTTGTGAACTCAAAGACATTTTCTTTTTCTCGTGCTTTCTTCGTAAGTTTTCCAACTTTTTTTCCAATTCTAACTTTTTTTCTTTAACTAATTTATTTTCTAATAATCTTTCTAAAGATTCAGCTACCAATTCTTCAACTTTCTCATCCTTAATTTCAATAGATTTTGCAGCTATATTGTTTTCGATCGGTGAAATAGCCACTGGTATTATGGATACTTCGTTATCGGTAGTAGATTCAACTGAAATACTTCCCGTGGTTATTGAAACTCTTTGTACAGGACTACCGTTGGTCGCAGCGTCTTTATTATTTCTGGTTAACGTATTCTTTTTTTGTTCATCAGTTTCTTCTGCCGGTTCCATATCGTCTGTAAGTACAGAAAGTTGTTGCGCGCGTTTGTCCAAATCGCTCTGATACTTTATCGGATTCGCTAAAGCCTCTGCAAAATCTGACAAACCATCAGGCACGTAATCTTTGACGACAATATCTAAAAATAAAGTAGCTAAGGGCAGCGGTTGACCTAATTCTGTGCGTAAATTAACATGTCGGTAACCAGGACAAAGACCGACAACGGGAAGGATTCGATGCCCTATGAATTTGCCGGATTCTTCGTAAACTACAATTCGAAGTGAAGCTAGTTCCGGTAATACAACCTAAAAGTTAAATTATTTCACTATAATATGATATTTTAACGTTAAATATCAGACCTTTTTAAACACAAACGGTTCCTCATCATAAACAGGATTAATTCCATTATTAGGTATAACTTTTGTTCGGAATCTTTTTCTCACCGTATCAGCAGGTAAACCATACATTTCCACTTCAACGTAAGTACCTACTTTCTTATCAGTCAGGAATTGTCCTGATATCACAGTTATTTTTACAGTACCAGCTATAATACCATCAACGGTAGATTCGGCGAACGGATAAAATCTTCTGTCTGTGCGTCGCATAAATTCTGGTTTTAGCAAATAGCCACATCTCATGTTGTATTCGAATATTCCCAGATTTAACTGCATCGCTAAAAACAAAATCCTATCATGTAATTTCACAGTGAAATTCACAAAAATGCTACTAGGTTAGTTTCCCATTGAGTGACAAAGAAAGGTTAACGCCTAGATGTATTCAATCATATTTATTAATATTTACATGGTTAACTAATAATAATAAATAAATGATTAACCCTCGGTGTCTTACACACTCATTTGTACATCGGGGCATTGTTCTGATGAGGTTGTCAATGTTCTCCTGAGGTATCTCATTCCACCCTACCACCAACTCATGTCTAAGAGCTGCTAGAGTCTGAGGGGGATGGGGTAAGTTGAGCAACCTTCGGCCGAGCTTGTCCCACACATGTTCAATTGGAGAAAGATCGGGCGATCTTGGAGGCCATGGTAAACGATTGATATGGTGTTGATCCATGCAGGCTAAAGTTACTCTAGCAACATGCGGAATGGCGTTGTCTTGTTGGAAAATGGCATTTTCAACTCTCTGAACATATGGAAGAACATATGGTTCCACTACTTCCTGAATGTAACGAAGGGCGGTCATGTTGCCTTGGATAAAAACTAGAGGTGACCTGCTACCAATGGATATGGCACCCCATACCATAACACCCACGGTTTGGTTTGGTTTGGTGGATATGCCTTTCAACATAAAATTGTGGATTTTTTCTTTCACCACGTCTCCTTCTCTCCTTCATATCCAAACAAAAGCGCGATTCATCGCTAAAGATCACGTGATTCCATTCTTGATCCCAATTTAATTTCTCTTGGCACCATTGCAGGCAGTTTCGTCTATGCTCAGGAGTCAATGGTAAGACCCAATGAGGTCGGCAAGAAAAAAGCCCAAAACTTCTTATTCTCCTGTAAACAGTACTCATCCCAACCATCCTTCCATGTTCTTCAAACCATTGATCTGCAAGCGCTCGAGTAGACCTAAACCGATCTCTCAGGGCTGAAAGTCTTAGTCGCCGATCTTGACGCCCTGTTGTGCCCCTACGACGTCCAGTGCCTATAGCTCTATGCTGCCGGCCTTCTTGAGTCCATGCCTGATAACATCTCACTAGGGTACGCAATGAACGAATTGTTCTTCTCTGAAACTCTTTATTTCTCTAAATGAAAATCCGGCTTCGCGTAAGCCTACAATTCGACCCCTTTCAAAGTCATTTAACTGGGATACACGAGCTAGTATTCGCGCACGGGGCATCTTGGTTTTTGGATCCCATTCCTTTTTGTTGCTCAATTCCGTAACGAATTTCTTTGAAAAGTTATACTTTTTCATCATACCGTCTTGTGGTATGTCCCAGGTTGTCTGATCTCTAAGAAGTGAGGGGGTTGTTTTTTTAATGATTCCCTTTCTACTTAGACTGTATCTTGTTCTTTCTGCAACACTTTCCACCACCATATGTAGAGGGGTGAGGTTGAGAATCACTTCCATGGCTGCTGTTGGGCATGTTCTCATTGCTCCTGTAATGCATATACAAGTCTTTGAATTTTGGAGAGGTTTTCTCTCGTCGTCAATAGGCTAGTTCTACTCCTCCTAAGTGATGATTGGTCTCACTATGGCAGTGTACATCCAGCTTAGGATTTTTGCACACCATTAGAGCGATTTTCGTCTTGTATGTAATCTCCTTTTCGTGTTTGTTCCACAAGAGTATACTGTCTAGAGTCAAACTTAGGTATTTGATTTCTTGTCTCCTTTCAATCTCGTTCCTATAGGTTTTATGGTTTTGAGGTTGATTTTTCTTTTCTTAGTAAAGGCTAACAAGATGGTTTTGGTGGCAGAACAGATGTTATCAAAGAAAGACAGTCAGCTGTAACTTTGTGTGCAGCTTATACAAAGGGAGAGTCAGAAATTATGGAAATGGGGTAGTTTTCTCATTGTCATGTCAAAATAAGAGTAATTTATTGTACCTAAATCCAACGTTTGGTAATTCAAAGCAACCAATTGACAGCCAGCGTTCCAAAACACTTGTGGCATGAAATTTGATGAGTCGAAACGTGTACCTGCCGGATAAACTCTACTTAATTGATGTTTATTATAGTTGACGAATTGTATGGGGTATTCTTTAAGTAGAGACGTTGCTTGTTTCTCATCGAAAGATGACATCTCGTAGCTCCGATTTTTCTCTAAAAAAAAAATCAAAAATAAATAAAACGATAATACATTTAGAAAAAAATTCACTTACTTTTAGCAGATTCGAAACTTGAAAAATGTACTGGTTGCACGTAATTGACTAGCGCTGAAATTTCGGCCCCAGCTTCTGTTTCCATAGCAGCAGCTTTACCGTCATCGACATTTCTTTCAGTTGAAGTATCGGCTTCGGCAGTCTCTTCGTCACTTGACGATTCTTCGTCTTCTGTACCGGTCGATTCCTTAGAACCCTAAAAAAGACAGATACACTCAATTTCTGTTATCTATTATCTTTTGCTGAAATAATTTTACCTGTCTAGCTTGAAGCGGTGGAGCTCGTTCACTTACATTTCCATTACTTTTATTCTCGACATTTTCAGATTTTTCTACACTTTCGGCGTTTTCTATGTTATTAGTATTGTCGAAATTTTCAACATTTTCAGTAATTTCAGTATTTTCGACAGCTTCATCTGGTGGTACTTCTGGGGCTGGAGTGGCGATTCGCTTATGATGATGGTGGTGTTTCTTTTTATTCTTTATTATTATCTTTCTTTTAAGTACCGAAGGTGGTGGAAGAGGATTTCCTGCAAGATACAAATCAAATAAATAAGTAGAAATAACTAGATTTACAGAAATATTAGAACATTATGCGTCTCCAAAATGTTTCTCTCTCCCTTATGCAAAATTATACCAACCTGGTTCTAACTTGTAGTTTTCTAATGGGGTTTCTAGTAACATATCACCGAATATTTCCCTACAGTAATTCGCAATTTTGGCTTGTTGTCGTGGATTACAATGATTTTCAAAAGACAACACCACCGGAAAATCAGAAGTTTTAAAAGCACTCTCTGCAATCGCTTCTAGAACTTCTTTAGCCGAAACATCCGGTACAAATGTATATCCGTGCACGATCACTGGCTCGTCTATTCGTCCATTCCAAAAATCTAATTCTACACATCTGAAAATTCAAAATACATTTAACATTTAAAATATTTTTTTAAAATTTACCATTTTTAACGCTTGCTTACCTGCATCCCGCTAATAGACATTGCCTGTACATTTCGGCGCTAGATTTTCCCGTCAACTGATGACCGGTCAAATAAGTATTGTGAGAAGAATTTATGAAATAATGCGCCAAAGGTTGATCCATATCGTGACTTAGATCGCATTTAGAAGCTGCTATAATATTGTTATCTTCAGATAAAAGATACCTGCGAAATATGGTTAGATATTAGTAAAGAATCTATTCTCCATGGTCTATACCTTGTTTCTGAACTTTGACAAACACACACTCCAAATCTAAGTAATTTTTAGTGGTATAACTGATTTTTCCTAAAATGCTCCACCTGGTTTAAAAACAAGGTAGGTACCTATAGTTCGATTATACTTACTTAAGAAAGCCTTCGAAAGACAACATTCCTCTTTGTGAGAAGTACGTGGCTGGTTCGTATAGCCCTATAATATCTTTAGCTCTATTAGCGTCTGCATAGGGATGTAAAATTTCGTTTAGGCGAGGATCTCTTTGCTTTTTATTTAAAAAATCTACAAACTGACACGTTGACATCTGTTGTTTCTGACCCACCCTGCAAAATAAAAATAACCAGACGTAGATTCTTGAAGAAAATTTGAAATAAAAGTACTTACATGTCTTCGAAGACCTTTTTCACTTCCGATCTACTCGTTAGATTCAAATATAATTGAAAAAAATTATCATAATTAAATTTCTCCGGTGATATCGCGTTATTTTTTCCAGTTTGAAAGCTCATACCAAGTAGCAGGGATTCTACTCTCTTTTTATCATCTTTATTTTGCGTGATCATTTTGACGATGCTAAAAAAGTACTTGATAATGAACTATGAAATAAACCAATGTAATTTGTCTGAAACTCCATTATATTTGAATTTGTTCAATTTAAAATTGTGACGCGTTTCGTTAAAACAAAAGTTGGCCAACCTTTTGTTCCCTATTTAATTGAAAATCTTCTCGACGGTTTATCTGGCACATTCTACAGATGGCGAAAAAGCTTTTCGAACCGTGCGATTTACAAAAGTACGACTAGGTAAATATGAGAAAAACAGCTTGAATGAGAGAGAGAAAGAATAATTGTGCGTGTATTTAGTTCCAGAGGCTGGCCGGATGTTCATTGCCCCCTATTTTCACACCCTCACTCCTTCCATGTTGGGAACATACTGAATACCACCAACTAGTGAATTCTCTTTGTAAAGGACACTGTTGCCGGATGAAAGTGTTTACCTAATAGGGCATGAGCTCGAAAAAAAGAGACAAAAATATCATTTGTACAAATTAATATGTGCTTCTGGCAACAGCGGTTAAAATAGGGGGGGCAATGAACATTCGACCAGCCTCTGGAACTAAATACACGCTCTCGCTGACCACGCACAATTATTCTTTCAAGCTGTTTTTCTCTTTTCTCATATTTTTCTTGTCGATAAGCTTTTTCGCAATCTGTATATGTATATCGAACATAAAATGCACATGAAAAACGCAAACCATGTCAACTCAAAAACCATTTTGTTACATTCTTAATCGCAATCCATCAACAATTCAATTTCTTCTCTAGCCACACATATTAGGTACGATGAGACTTTCTCAATAATTGTCTGAAAATACTGTGCTCTACTCGATTAGTTTATACTGCAACAGTTACAGCTTGGCTCCAAAAGCACTATCTTCCTAACTTCATTATCCCCATCTCCATTTTAACGAATGTCTCGATAATACTATTTCTAACAAAGCTCCAAAGCAATTTAATTAGTAGTTACAATCACATTATCTAATGACTATAATCATGTAAAATTGGTTCAACAAAATCTATTTTTATAATTTATATGAACACGTGGTAAAAACAATAAATTTGAATTATTCATGTCATAGAAATGTTCTTAATGTTTGAAAGGAAACTAGACGGGGGCCAAGTTATGAATGTTCAAGATTATATCTTGAACATTCGAAAGAAAAACAACAAGAGACCGTAGTTGGTTATAAACGGTTACTATATTTCGGAGACAAAAGACAAACATTCCGAAAATGGCTCTGTTTTTAAAATATTCTTTATAAAGATCGATACTCCGTTGTTAAATCAGGTTTTTGTGTGGGTTGTTCCAAATGTTTTCTAATAAAATCCCTTTTTGTCAATCTTACTGGAACAAATTGCTTTATATCAGTCACAATTCATGAAAATGTTTCCGATTTAGTTAAATTTTTTGGCCGTGAAGAATTTTTTTAGAAAACTATTAATAGCTCAACTTTAACTTGCACGAAATATCATGTTCTAAGACCTTCCTAATGATAAAAACTTCAAATTGCGTGTTAGACTTTCATCCGAGATTCCAGATAATAACCTAGACGAAGAACAATTGGCACACACTGATCCTGATCGGCATTTTGCAGAAAGGTTGAACTGTAATGTCAATATATCGAGTATTTGCAAATACTCGGCAACGCTTACAGAATTCCAAGGTATATTATGTTTTGTAAAAAAGTAAATACTTGATATACAGAGCTATTCAAAATTCCCCTCCCCCTCGTATCTTTTGAACGGCTACACTTACATTAATGAAATTTGGAGGGTGAAAATAAAGTGTTTTAAACTTCTTTACGAATGGTAACAGATGACGTAATAGTGATAGATGATACTATTTTAATGCCTTGCAAGGAAGCAACAACTACTTCACTGGCTAAATGCCACGACAGACATTGACACTAAGTTAATATTTATTGATTGAAATGAAGATACTAACTTTTTGGTGGGGATATTTCCAGATTTATCTTTAATTAAGTGCATTTTCGTAAAAGCTTTAAATAAGTACATCTTAGGTGTTCCGTTAATTTGGTTTAAATTGTACGCTAGATTTATTAGAGTATCCGTCCACAGCCTGGCGATATCTTTTCTTGTGCAACAAAAATTAATGAAAGTTAAATTTACAAAATCGTTGGCACAACAAACTGTGACCGTCTTTTCTTCTAACGTATCTTGAGAACCCATCGAGACGATTTGCCTTAATTTCGGATCCTGAAACACACAAAAAAAATTACATTTGAAAATTTAAAAATACCTAAAAAGAAATAAGGAGTACCTACATTCTAAAATTCCATTAATCTACATTCCATTAACTTTATATACCCCTTTTCGCGTACAAGAAACGTGACTCTGTTGTATCTATTTATAGAGCTGAAATTTTCATTAGTGGAAAACGCCATGGTATTCGAGTCGTATAATATATTGAATGGCTAGGCATTTCGACGTTTTGCTTCCCCCTTTCAGTTTTCTCTAGAGCTGTTGCTTATAATCACGATTTTAAATTATTAAGTGAAGCTTTTGTTCATTGTTTAAAAGATACGATAATAACATAGAATGGGCTGTCAGTTAGTAGAGCTAAATATAACAACAAAATGGTAAATGTATAGAGATATGTGATGCTGAAAAACCATTGTTAAAGTGGTGCATAATGATTCGCTACAGACAATACAAAGCAAAATACGGAAGTTTCTACTGGGATTCCCCAAGGGTCACATTGGAATCCCCTTTTTTTTATAAAAATAGATTCGAATTAATCAATAAATAGAAGGTTGGGTTTTTAAAATTGAATTATCTATTTGCTCAAACCTGCCAGATACAGTGTGACCCATTTTGTTTAGAAGCACCCCTGTAAAATAAGCATTTTTCAACCGATTTTGTTTTAATTTTTTTTGTTAGATTCGGTATCAAAAACAGTATTATGGCACAAATGTTCATCGTCTAATTACTATTTTCAAGGCACTCTATGTTAATTTTTCTTTGCCAAAAAAGACAAAAGTACATTAGGCATTTTTTTTTCTCAAATATAACTATACCACTGCATTCAGAATCATCACAAATGTGAACTAGCAAAATTTTATGAAAACATTTTTATTAACGACAAAGTAATTACAACATGAATTTGGAAAAAGTGGTATTTTCATTAATTTTTTACGTAGAATGTAGAAAAATTTTTGATATGGCAACATGGTAAACAGAAACTAGTATTTTTATGAAAATTTTTCTTGGTACTCACGTATTTTGACCCGAAAAACACGAATTTCATAATATAATCGTGAACATATCTCTAGTTTTCGAAATAATTGATGCCAAAGTTTGAAATTTCATCTTCTATGTATGGCAAGTTTTGGGCAAGTATTGTATCTTCTTAAATCCCAGGACCTATTACATACATTTACCATTGTTAAGTATGATTTTTGTCTGAGAAAGGCATCATAAATATATTATTTTTCCGCCCAAAAAACAGCCCTTAGCCGAATCATAAAGAGTACCGCCTCTCAAGAAAAATAATAGCCCAAATGGCGATTAATCGCCGGGGTTGGCAACCCTTTGTGCAATATGTTTGAGTCCCAGTTTCTGTTTACCATGTTGCCATTTCAAAAATTTGTCTACATTCTACGTAAAAAAATTAATGAAATTACCACTTTTTCCAAATTCATGTTGTAATAACTTTGACGTTAATAAAAAATTTTTTATAAAATTTTGGTTATTTTCATTTGTGATGATTCTGAATCGATTGTATAGTTATATTTGACTAAAAATGCCTAATTTACTCTTGTCTTTTTGGCAAAGAAAAATTAACATAGAGGGCCTTGAAAATAGTAATTACGCTATGAAAATTTGTGCCAATATACTGTTTTTAAAACTGAATTTAACAAAAAAAATGAAATCAAAATTTGTAGAGAAATGCGGATTTTACAGGGATGCTTCCAAACAAAATGGCTCACACTGTATATTCACGTTTCTATTAATTAATAAAATTTCATCATTAGTCATATTAAAATTGAATGGAAATTTTTTCCCCCACCTGTAGCTTGAATGGAATTGTGTCGTAAAGCTTCCAACAAAGGGACGATTAGGACTACAAAAGCTGAGAGCATGAAGTCCCTAGGAGATAATTTCAAGTAAAGGTTAAATACTCCCCACGTTAAAAGCAAGATTTCTCACTTAATAATTGAAAATGGATAAAACCATGTCATAATAATACATCTATTGTTATTTTCAAATATATGTGTGACCAGTTCTCATATTTAAATTATTGTTAAACGAATTTCTTAATATCAAGTATTTATTATCTCAAAATAAAATAAAATTCAATTTAAACGTTTTCAGTCAAACATAAATAAAGTTTTCCGATAATATTTTCAATACGTTTAAACATTATTTGTGTTTCCCCGATTCATTTTGTAGGTACTGTTTATGATTCTGAACAGTTGGTTGAAATGTTGAGTTTATTTTACATAAAACATAAAAATAAACTATCCTTTATTGTCTAGTGGTATAATAATAAGACAGTTGAATTTTTCTCACAAATGAAAATGGATTCCAGACAGTCGGGACGTTTATTTTGGAATTTATTTTATTACAAAATAAATTATTCTTGATAGAGTAAAATTTTAACTATAAATTGTGATACATACTTTTGGTATTTTCGCATAACGACCAGTTCTAGTGTCTCGGATGATAGCTATATCCAACAAATCCATCTCGTGGTTCTGGTCCACCCAATAAAGGTAAAATCCATGAGGATCTACCCTCAGGGTAACTGGAGTTCCTACACCAGAATCCTGTAATAAATAGAATGATATTTTAGTGTTTTAACGTTTCAGTAGTTCACTAAATTCAAATTAATTGATATGGCAGTTAAAAATATATATTTTAATTGAAGTTTTCACTCATGTGA
>CAJUYH010012085.1:0-10398 GCA_910591685.1 Galerucella tenella | reverse complement strand
CCTATTAATGCTTTTTTTGCTTCCTCTGCAGCGAATACGGGAGTATCTGCCGCACCCATTAATTGACCCAAACTCTCCAAGGCGGCTAAAAAATAAAAATTTGTTTCCAATCATACACTATGAATTGTGTGAATTTAATTTCTTTATTTTTCTTTTTTTTTTATTTTTGATTGAGGAATATTGTACGAAAACAAAACTCATCAACTTCATACCTGTGAGAGGCAACATGAATGTATGAAACCTCTCCTCGTCTTCACCCAAGTCTACCATTAATAATCTTCCCAGTGAAGTGTAGAACATCGATCTACAACGCATTTCTGTGACAGCCACGCTGTTACCAAGGAATGGAAAGTGCTCACTCTGCTTTCAATAATAACCATATATATTGTGTGCTTTAGAAAATGATAAAAATAAATAAAGAGAAGAGCATACCGTATGATTATTCAACATAAATTGTACTTCTTCCAATTTAACGAGTTTCCGAACACAACTGTATCCCACTGATAGATCAGTAAGAAGTTGCAATGTTTTAGAAATTATTTGTTCTCGACGTCCCCAATATTAAATAAAAAAAAAAAAAAAAAAAAAAAAAAAAAAAAAAAAAAAAAAAAAAACGAAATATATTGAGAAAATGATGAATTAATTTTAATAAATGAATTAAAATAAAATCACTTGATTCACCGACATTTTGCGAATAAAAACGCTCAGCACCATTGCTTCATCATTCAACCCTAAAACTTCAGACAATCTCCGATATACTTTTGAATTTTTTTGTATTTGATCACCGACATATATTTTACGGAATTGATCGAAGAAACTTAGCATAGCTAATTCAAGTTTCTCACAGCCACCTTGAGCAAGGCCCGAATCAGTGAGATTCATTAACTGAAGTACCCTACAAACAAGTTCACCATCCATTGCATCGTGTTCTTCATTACTGTTAAATGAAACACGACCACCAATGGCACTTCCAATAATATAAACTAGCCACGTTAATTGGCCCTCTTGTATAGTTATTTCAATTTGTTGCGTTGTACTAGCTGTTTGCGTCAATAATTCTTGATACGCAGTTGCTGATTGATCAAATAACTGTACCAATAATGAACAGGTTTTTTGGTATTGACATCGTCCAATCACAGATAATTGTTCAAGTTGTTGTTGTACCATTCCAAGATCATCCAATGGATCTTCCAAACCTTCACGTACGACAACTGCCACGGATTCTAAACGTGATGTGATGTAGGCATTGGAAATTTCCGGTGTATATGTTTCTAATAAATGTGGCTCGGTTGCTTTAACATATGGCACTGATGCCACCATTCGTTGCCACAAACTTAATAAATAGTGTACGCTATTTGGTGCAAATTGCCACATTTGCAAGCTTTGTACGGTAAATTTGGCAATTAATTGAATGGCTTCAGGATAATCATCAACCATTACTAATTCACCAAGTTGATAATTGCTCTTTAGTCGTGCTAATAATCGACAAAATTCATGATAATTGCCCGGATCACTTAAACCTTGAGGATTTTGCAGTATGTGCCTGACACCATTAACTAAATGTGTCAAAAATTTGGCTCTCTCTGTGTTGGAAAATAAACTGCGCCGCACTGATGCCAACTGAACTAAACATGATAATGCCAATGATGATAGAGTATTGGGTAAGCTGTGATACAAATCAAAATATAGTTTGAGTGTGGTAAAATCTAGGAAAGCTGGTCTCCAACTAGTCGGGATTTGTACTGTACACAAATCATCAGAACTTTCATCAGTCGAAGTTCCAATAAAATCAAATGTTAAACAATTACGTGCCAAACGTAATAGCTGTGTCATCAGTCCATGCTAAATAATAAATAAATAATATATGATTATTAAATATTTTTCTGTTTAAATGCTGTCAGCATTGGCCCGTAAATAAATTAATTTGTCGAATATTCATTTACCTGTGATTCGTCATTAAAGTTTAAACTTTTACAATTTTCTCGTGCCGTACCGAGTAATGAGCATGATAGTCGAAATATCTCAAAGAGTTGGGTGTCCCTGAAGCTGCTGGCAATTTTCCTATGCTTTGTTAGTGATCTATTTGCATCTGCCTCGGAAATTTGATTCATTTCACAGGTAAGTTGAGACAGCAATTGAACACCTATCATACAATGCTCCACTGATCCCTATTTATATTATAAATAAATTAATTATTGACGTAATGACACGATAACATTTGTTTATGTGGGACAAAAAAATGTTATTTTATATTTCTCTATCTGTATAACGTACTTGAAGGAATTTCGTAATATCTCCAACGACATTTCTGAATACATATTCGTCTTTATCAGAATCGAACCATCCAAGTTTTGATATTCGTGCAAATAATGTTACCAATGCTTGTATCACAAAATTGGGTAATTTTGGTCTTGTTGCCAAATAATTGAGAACATAATTTCCTGAAAAAAAATTCATACATAACTCACGCGATGCGTATAAAGGAGCGATAAATGATTTCACAATTGTTTCTTAACAATACTCACGTATATCAAGTCTTTGCTGGAGGCTCAATCCTTGTGCAGACCTTGAAACGAGTTTTGTCAGTGTAGTTGCAGCTAGTAATTGAGCATAAGCTGAATCGCCTCGATCCAATAACAATTGACATTTGGTGAGAGTATCAGGCGCGTTTTGAAAACCAACAAGTGCTTTTTCAGCCTCTGCCCTGTGTGCAGAGTCTTGAGACTCGTACAACTGCTTGCACAGCAACTCAAGCTGCTGCACTTCCTGCATGTCATACAATGTGTAATTTTTTTTTTTTTTCACCTTCATTTTCACTCATAATTATTAATATATTTTGCATTTGTAGTAAAATAAATTTTTATAATATTTCACACGAGATCCATACATTTTTTACAATAACTATTTTCATTTAATTAAAATAAATTTACGTCACAATTGAATGCTAATGTGAGTTCATATGAATGAATTGTCGAACAGTATTAATCTAAAATGTATCATCATTAAAAGTCAAATTTGTGCTATTATAATTGCGATATATAATAAATAATTGGAAGTAATAGATGATATTTTTGGAGAGCATAACAGACTCATTGATGGAAATACAATTGACGACAATTGAAATACAATTTCATGGTACTAACGGAAAAGAGAAGAAAAAATAATGAATTGGAAATATTTTTAGGAATTAAAACATGGAAACAAACTTAATGGAAAGTTTGATTAAATTAATTGATTGAGAGATTTATGATGACAACAATAGCGTATACAAATAATATAATATGATAAGTAATGGTAAGTATTGGAAAAAAATAAAAAAATATTTAGTTTCAATAAATATTAACGTCTTTTGGTGAACTTTCGTTCCACATCACACAACCGTCACAAATTATTTCACAAAAATAACAAATAAATGATTCTGACTGAATATTTTCCACGAAAATATTTGTTTCCATCGTATG
Source organism: Galerucella tenella (assembly GCA_910591685.1). Lineage (NCBI taxonomy): Eukaryota > Metazoa > Arthropoda > Insecta > Coleoptera > Chrysomelidae > Galerucella > Galerucella tenella. Next base: position 6,937 of record CAJUYH010012085.1, on the reverse strand, counting down.
ATTATTCGTAAATCGAATTGAAGCAACTGTCGTGAAATGGTAGTTGTTACCGACAAATTGTGATATAAAAATGGATATTTCTATAAATTTTAAGTCAATAATGATGGGGCATTCAATCCAATTTTCCCTGTTGACATTAAATATAAAATATTTAATACTGTTTTGGTTGTTGTCATTTAGTCGCGCAGGGTAAATTTAGTTATAGTATGTACAATTACATCCGGCAGGTGAATCCAAAGGTTACGCCGATAGCGATTTTACGCGTCAAAATATTTCAATTCATTCGCATTATTCCACTGTCTTTAACAATCAATGAATCTCTCAATTATTACACGATCAACAATCAACATTTATCGTTATCTGATAATTCATAATCGATGTTCAATTTGGTATTTTCATCCGCAAACTCACCTGCTCGTCCGCCATTTTTGCAGTTTAGCATTTTTGGTACATACTGATTGTACATATACTTATACATAAACTACAAAGGCCTGTAGAACGGTGCGATGTGGAAAATATTTTTTTCCAATGGCCGCGCACTAGAGACTCTATCGGGTCTATAATATTGTCGGAATGAACGCTCTCTACCGAGTGATGAAAGCGTCCTCTACATTGAGTTTGTGCTCGCAGCTTTGTAAGTGTGTCAATGTTTTACATGCAATTGGCGCTGCCTCCATGGAGAGATAAATGTTGATGGGCGCATCGTGAAGCATCCCATGTTTCATGTGGAATTCGGCCGAAAATTTTTAGTCTCTTTCAATATTTAACTTTGCCGCGCACACGACGCAATATTTCATTGGCAGTGTTTTCACCAAACAAATGTCCAATGTGCGCTTGTAGCTGATACGTCAATTCCGTTAGATATCGACAATATGCATTTACTAAACGCTGTAAATTCAGCGGCTCATTAAAACACACCCGGTGATTCATGGTGGCTCATTTATATAATATACTACATACTTACGCGCGCACACACTCGTACATACACACAAATATATATATATATATATCTAATGTTATTATTATTGGTGTGAAGTTGTAATTTAAAGAGCGATATTAAGTATCAAAGTGGGAAAAATGGCAGCGCCCGTACCAACGGGTCTTATTACACATGCAAGAAAAGTCTGTAGCCTTTATAAAAGAGCTGTACGGAATGCCGAGTCATGGCATACACTTTTCACTGATTTCAGGTAAGAATTGAATATAATAATGGTCACGATGAATTTTCATTGTTCATGCTACTAATATTGATGATGTTTATGTATTATTCGTTAGGTATGAAGCAGTGAAAATTCGATCACGTTTTGATGAGAATAAGGATATTCGGGATTTGAGAGTGGCAAAAGAATTATTGATAAAAGGTGAGGAAGAGCTTTGGGATTGTCTGCATCCATCACCAATGTATTTCCCTGAATCAGTTGGTGGTTGTGCACATGAAAGAGAAGTTATACCACCCGATTGGGTATTGGATTATTGGCATCCAACAGAAAAGGCAATGTACCCAAAATATTTTGCTCTTCGTGAAAAACGTAAGAAGGATTATATTGAATTCTATAATAAACAATATCCTGATGCACAAAAGCATTTTCCCATCCATGAGGATTATTGAGGAGGTGGATTAGGATTCTATTAATTGTTCAAGAAAAATTGTAGTTTTCATTAATGAATACATGTTTTCATCACTAAAACCATTTATTGTATTCATTTGTATTGATATAATTTGTTGGTATTGAGTTAGCAGCCGTAAAAAATTGTGATTATTGCTTGTCATGAATAAAAATTGACTATCATCTGTTGAGAAATATGATATAGTAAATATTAACAGATCAGAGAAAATGATATTGATCAATCAATAGCATTTTTATTATAAAATATGTGGAAAAAATAAATGAGAAATATAATGTGAAAATATTCATGTTAATTAAATAAGAGTTATGTGGCAAGAAGCTACTCTAAATCAGCTGTTGACCGCAAATTAACCTATTAATAGTGTACAATGGATGTTGCCGTGGTGAATTTATATCGAGGCGTTTTCGCAGAAAGTTTTTTTTCTAGCTGCGAAAATAATGTAGCACATGGTATTGTTTATTAAATAAACAATATTGACCAGTATTTCATCTGATTTACCATTTACAATATTGATAATTATTTATTATACGAACGACAGTGAGTATCGCCATGTACATTATTCGTCCAAAAATCATAATCTTCATTTATCATTATAAATGTTAAAAATGGAATGGAGGAAATAACAAAAAAAAAGTATATTAAATTCAAGGTTTACGTTTGCAATTATAATTTATTGATTGTCTGCAATATAATCAATGAGACAGGCTTTTAATATGACACACAATATCAAATTACTGGTTTGCCTTGAATATTCAAAATTTGTGAATTTAATCGGATATGAATTTTTTTACAACACTTTCAAAGTCTATACGACAAAATTAAAAGCCAATAATATTCTTATTCTTCATCATAGTCTTTAAATAATAATATTTATGATAATGTAAATTTTTTTCCGGATTTTTTGCAAATTAAATATGACTCTTTGATTTTCAAAAAGGTCAACGATATTTCAATGAATGAAGAGGAAATTAGTTTTTTCGCAACTCACCAAGGCTAGTTTTTGCTTCCGTAAGCACCGAAAAATCTCGATAACTCAACGGAAGAACCCACATTGCAGTAGTGCTACTACGGCTTTTTTCCCATCACAAACTATGCAATTTATATCCAGTTGCAATATGATTGAGATAGCGAATTAACCTTCGTACTCGGTAAATTGTTGATGTGTATTGCGATGTAAGTGTGTCACATATGATATAAACTCCGTAAATATTCTCCAACTGACAAATATTCCTTAGAATACGTCATTTTTTACCGACTTACATTCATGAATAACATCCGGGAAAACTCATTGTATTCAATGAAGAATGCAATATTGATCATTGATCACTAAATCCTCATTGACCACAGTGAATGGAAAGTTATTTGAATAGTGAGAATTTCGCAATGAGAAATTCAACTTTTAACAATCGGAAAAAAAAAAAAAAAAAAATGATACTTATGATACATCACATTTAGATGCATATCAATGCATTAATAATAATTTTAAAATTTTGTCGTTTAGGATTTCCCTCACATTTTTGGCAAAACCAAAATCAATATGATTGAAATTATTGTCTGGTACCTTGTACAATTCAACATTTGGTAACTTGCTCGCCAGTTCTACAACATTCTGAATATGAAAAAACAATTACTTGATACAATTTATTATTTTATAGTAGGTACAGTATGGTTATTTTGCATTCAATACCTTTTCTGGTGTGAGAAGATCATTTGTGGCGTATATTAGTGTAACAGCTGCAGTTATTTTATTCAGTTCATACAGTGGTGCTCGCTTCTTTCCATAAATTTTGTAATTTTTTACATGGCCATAGTCATATTTTTGAAATGTACCTGGAAACAATCAATTGATTTATTTACTGCAAATTTTAATTTAAATAATATTTGCTACGTGTCATCTATACCTTGCTTGATATTTTGTAAATAGTGATCGAAGGCTTGAACGGATGAGCCCGCGGGAAAGTGAGTAAGTAAATCTGGTAGAATTTTCTATATAAATGATTTTTAATTAATGTCATATCGTTCACTCATATTGTCGAAATTAATTTTTAAATATACCATATCCGTTTGATCGGGATCGGATCCAATGTGAAGAAATATGAGGGCGGTACATATGGACTGCGCAATGATATTGTTATTACAAGTTGCGAGCGAAATTTTCACGGAATTGTCCGATAGAGGCAACAAATCATAGATATGATTTTCATGAAGAAATACCTAAAAGAATGTACATAGAGTGATAATATCCAAACGGTATTATGTCATACATTTATTATGTCGTAGTTGTGATTCACCTTAATAGGATTGGAAATGTTTTCCCAAAATTTCCATGTTGATAAGCGTGGTTTAACCTTCCAGTATGCAACTGGAGCTAAACTTATGGCTAATCTTATTTTTTTATTGTAGGCAGGTCTTGTTGAGAGAAGGGCGTAACTCATTGTTGTACCCATCGAATGACCAATATAAAAAATGTTTTGTTCACCACTTATACTCAGAGAATAATCTATCATCGCGGCGAGATCATAAAATCCCGTTTCATGATAACTAAAATGGCCAGAAACGAAAATATATTAAATCTGTGTGATATCTTATACGTATGTGTATACCATTGATTTGTTGTTTAGTAATTTAGCAGTATATTCACCTGAAATTCCAGAATTCGGGATCCGATGTTGACAGTTGTTCGTGCAATCGACAGTAAGTGTTGCCTCGTACATTGCCCAACCAAACGTCATAGCCGTCGTCTGCTAACATATAAGCTAGAAATGAATTGAAAGAAATATGAATGATATGTGGTAGGATAAACGCGGAAAGTATTATGGACTTTTTTCACTCTCACCAAGGCTAGTATTTACAATAGCCCAAAAATCTGATGATCCCAGAATTCCATGTTGCAAAAATACCACAGGCTTTCCGAACTTCGGTGGAGCTTTCGTACTGCCAGGAATCCGATGGATCGTTAATTTATATCCATCCTCAGTGGTTACATGATGTTCTTCACCAGGATAACCGTGATTTTCCACTAGTCCAATCTGCATATTAATAAATATGTTAATGTTTACTTATTTAAACTTCTAATTTACTCTTTACATAGATAAAAAAAATTGGACGAAATCGATACAAATTATTTACTACTATTAGTTTAGTGGCAATAACTGATTGTGATGAATGTGATGATAAAATGTATGGACCCGGCATTATCGTTTGACACAATTATTCCTGAATATTCATGCGTGGGTTATTTTGTAATACTCACAAAATCCAAAATACCAAATTCCGTAAGCCTATTTGTTGGATTTAATTTTCTCACTCGATGTATTATTGGATTGCGGGGAAAAAATAATTCTTTGAGAAAATCGATTGAACAAACACTATTTTGAATTGAAAAACACACGATCATAATTATCAATAAATGGCGCATATTTTTATTATTATAATTATGAAATTGTCCACGTGGTTGAAGTAGATGAATATACAATGTATTTATTGTTGCCAGGATCAACCTCCGTTTTGGATTAATTGTTGAGAAAGACTAACACAATCGTGAGAATCTCGTGGCTGATAAGATATGTTTCCTCAGCCTTTTTTTTTCTCCCCACTGGCATACTCGAGCGAATCACGTTTATTGAAATTTCATTTTGTTTTTGTTCTGATAATTTTTTATAACTTGCTATGCAGCCTTAAATAAACATTACCATTCTAAGAAATTAATAAGCGCGACATGAATTATCAGCACGATACTTGCCCCATGATACTTGTGTCTTGCTTCGTATTTGACAATTGAACTTGAGCACGGGGCAAATGATATTGCACTCACTAAAGAATACAAGGAGAACCGGCATTATTCAAGGTGAAACAAAGGGTATTTTTCAATGGCCCACTTGCTCGATAGTGCCAATAATTTCAAGGGTCCTGCGAAGGTCATTGGCAAGGAATTATGTGTGGCGCTGGTGATTGAAAATGAAATATTTTGTTGTATAAAAGACATTTGGCGTCCATAGTCCAAATATAGTCGAGATGGTTAAATTTATTGTTTTTTTTTTTACATTGCAACGATACTTGATAATCAGTATGACAGTTCAAAATCGTTCCAGAAATTCAAGTGACAACAAAGAATTAATCTCATTCATAAATTTTCATTGAACTTATGTGTTATTCGTATTATTTAATTACCTTTGGCTCCACAATGGGATTATTTTCAAAAAAATATCGGTGTCACTGGTGTATATATTTTCTTCATATAATGCGGCGGTGATAGTTTTTTTCCATAAATTTTGTAATTTGTCGTATGGTCATAATTAAATTGCCGTACTGTACCTAATATCAAATATTTTCACAACATAAATATTAACGCATTCAATATCTGTTATATGAAAATTAATCCAACATATTTTTATATTTTCCTATTGCTATTATTTTTATTATTAACAATGCATTTTTTGAATTGATAGGGGGTGTGTGATCCAGCGGGGGTGAAAATTACTACGACGTTATGTATGGACAGTGTAATGATTTTTGCACTACTAATTCCTTCAAATAATTTTCCATAATGGACAATAAATCATTGATATTATTTTCATCAAAGAATTATCTATAGAATTAATCTATATGAATACATAAAGTGGGAATATTCCAAATATAATCATAGATATTGATTAGTAGTATGAGAAGTATACTTCACAGAAGTGAGTGTAAGTAAAGTTATTGGTGCTAATATTCCACATTGCTACTGGTGCTAGACTCACGATCAATTTTTTATTTTATCATTGTCAATGGGTTTTGTTAAGAGGATGCAATTGACATTAAATATCGCATCGTGTATCGCCCATCCAAATGTCATAATTCTCGTTAGTCAATTACAAAGCGTCAAAATTAAACAAGAAAAAGAACTGAATAAATGATTGAGTTCGAGGTTGCAATGCGCTCTCAATTGTGATGTAGTTATATGTTCAACGGCACGGATTTTTATGTATCGCGCGCAATGTCAACGACTTGTTTACCTTGAACATTACAAGTTCGTGGATTTATATATTCAGTGGTATATTTTGTTTTTGCCCAAGCGTCAAAGTTTGTGATATTAAATTGAAATTCATTATCTGCATATTTTTCATCAAATCAACTCATGATGATATTCAATTTCAATTGCACTTGTCCGGTGAATTTGAAAGAAATTCATAATACTCAGTCGCTCGTATACAAATCATAAGGCTTGAGAAATTTATTAGAGCTCACCAAGGTCTCCGTGACCAGCCATTAGTATCCATGTGTCTGAAGAGTTAAAAAAAAAAAACCTGTGCTGTAAAAGTACTAC
>CAJUYH010012084.1:0-10401 GCA_910591685.1 Galerucella tenella | reverse complement strand
AAAAAGTAATTAATACTGAGCACAGCCAATGATGTGTGTATGACATTAGAACACAAAGACCTGTTGATTTATTTCAATTTACTGTTCTGCAGAGTGTTAAAGAGGAGGTCTTTTTTGCTAATAATTGGCCATATCTTTGTAAAACACCCTTATAATATACAAGAGTGCTATATTTTTGTAACGCTCTTTGTGAGATCTTTTCGATTCTTAAACAAAATATAGTACGTTCCATTAAAAAAAATGTAAGTTTGTGCTGCTACGTGGTTTTGGAACACCCTGTAGAATCGAAAGTATTTTCAAAATGTGCTCTCAGTAACTGTATTAGCTCACAAAAAACTATGAAGTTTTATCTCTCACCACAACAATGTAATCCTCCGATGTCAGAAGATTGCCCCACCCTGTATAAAAACTACCTACTCACTTACTTACTTTGTACTTCAAATTTGTAATACTACAAGCAGATTGCCTAAATGATTTGTTTTCGAATTCAATAAAATGAAACATTTTTGCTATAATTCACTTGAATAATTAAGAAGAGCCAATGGAAAAACAGGCATGTCGGATTATCACAATTGGAGGAAAACTGCAAAAAGTATTTTAGAATAACATTTGGATACATAATTAAAGATCTAGCATATATAACATTTTTATTCCTGTGTTTCGAAAATAATAGATTACCACAGAATTCAATGGAATACGAAATGTCTATTTTGGTCAATTAGTAGAATGCAATTAGTTTTATTACTATCACCAATGTAGTTTCCCTCAATATCTCAGGAGGCTGATGTATATAACTATTTTTATGCTGATGCAATCTATGGCTAGGTACAGGACCCCGGAGAAACCAAAAGGCCCCGATATGAGGACCAATAAATATTAGGCACTTCGTGGAATCACTAGCAATAGCCAAAAATATTTGTGGTTTATTTCACGATAGGTACTTGTAGTGAGGCACATGTGGAATAAAAATAAACAGGACACAAATTTACTTCTCCAGCATGACAAGACAACGACATTGTCGACATTTGACCGTCGTAATCTGTCATTGAAGTTCCATACAGCGCCATCAATCAAGACGGTGGAACAGCTGAACTAATGTACAGAAGCGTTTTCAAAAATTTTCGTGCAACAAATCTCAAAAAATACAATGAATTGAGATTTCATATTTTCAGAATCGAATTCTCTATGCTTTCTTTTAGGGATAAGGTCTTGGCGTTCAAATTGGTGACCACAAATTGTCAAAGCTGTCAAAATCACACCATCACTTAATGGCATATATCTTTTTTATAACAATCTAAAATACCTCATCCCCAAGACAAAGGTCCAAGTTATATTATGTTTAAATTTCAACTCTCAATTTTACTGCATTCTTTAGATTTGTTGCATACAAAATGACCCAAATTTTGTTGCAAGTCAGGGGTGCCAACTGTTTTGAGCTGTCTAAATTCTGAGGCCCCTCTTAACATTTCAATGCAAGTCTTCCAATACGCAGCCGGCTTAGAATAGATGACGCCTGGTCTTTGTTTACATGCGGTTTTTCTTGGGACCGTGTGTTGTCAGTATATATTTTAGGTAAGAACGCCATGACAGTTTTCGTTTATTATTAATCACGATCTTCTAATATTTACAAAATTATGTGATACGTAAATCTTACATATGTCAACGAAAAGCCAAAACGCTTTCTCATTTCCCGAAAATATGTACATCATTATTAATGGTGTATAATCCTGGTACTTTATGGCATATTCTTGTTTTATATATACGCTTAAATCGTTGAAGGTTGTTAACATATTTATCTTGATCAGAATATTACAGTGTTCCGCAGCATTTCGCTAAGATCTAGGGTAATATATGTGCCGAGAGTGTAATTGGTTCATCTGATTTATCTGTTATGAAAGAAATTGGTGTACAAGACTACGTTATACAGGACATTAATTTAATCAAGACGAAATAAAGTTATTTTATTGGGAAAACTTACTTAGATTTAGCACAGCCTTTGTTGAATTTTGTTTTGAATATTGCCTAGACGTAAACGTAAAAAGTGTCATTATCCAATGAATCACCCTGTATGACAGTTTTAACATAATTTCAGTAGGTTATGATATGAGTTGTGAACGTTAATTATGACAAGTTTGCTTACAAGATATTTTATACTATTTCTATTCTCGCTATCTCAAAAAATAGTTATGAATCTAAAAGTTGAATGGCCAAGATGTAAATATACATGTAATAATAGACTGTAAACATTATGTAGTGATTTACTTTAGATTCTGCTTGGTATTTTTATTGAGGTAAATTTTTGGAATTGCTTTATTTATGTATAAAAAAATTAAAACGTTCCAGACGTACACTCCGCGTCATATAAAACTGGTACAACTATTATAATCCAAAATAGTGTTTTTGTAGCTGTGTAAATTGATCTTTTAAAAATTGTCAATGCTAAACCAGCTGTTATGGTATAATTTCTAGGGCAGTGATGTCAACAAAAATGTTAGTATATGTAATGATGAAATCAAATTTTGTAAAGCAATAAAACAAATTGGAAAAAAGAAAAATCTATTATATAATTTATACACAAACAGTAACTAGCTTGAATTTAGAAATAGTGTGATATTGTAATAAATACAAAAGTATTACATTTTTACAGGTTCGAATATTTTTTTAAATAAAATTTGGTTGGTTAATTAGATGACTGATTTGAAAAAAGGTGAGACAAGGATCAAAATGTTGTAGGAAAAATTGGAAATGGAAGACCAGTTTTAACTAGAATAGAGCTAAACATAGCTTTAACTAATTATTTATACGAAAATCCCTTTAATACGGCAAGACATCCAAAAGATACAGAAAACTAATGCTTCAGTAACAACAGAATTGAGAAAAATTAGAAAACCTGATTCAAACAATTGGGCATTTGTAGCCATAAAATTTCAAAAATAACTACAAAATTTCAATAGAAAAGTTTACAGTTTTAGATTTGGATACGAGATCCACGTAATTCAGAATTAAAACATTTCAAATAAATGAACTAACAAATAGATCATAGACCATGGTAGCATGGAAGCCATTCAATAATTAATAACGTGTCATACCCCCATTATTATTGATAAGTTCTTGTAATCTTGTAGGCATTGAGTCAGTTAAATTTAATGTTAAATGTTCATCTTCTCTCAAGCTTTCCCAGGTTTCTTCTATTAGTGTCCATAAGTGCTCTTTGTTTCGTGGAATTGTATTTAAATTTTTTAATTTTTTTACCATAAGCCCCCAAACATTTTCTATTGGATTAAGGTCTGGACTTTTAGCGACCCATGGTAGCGTTTCAATGTTATTTTCAGCAATATAATTGCGTACGCTGCGAGCAGTGTGCACTGAGCAATTATCATGCTGAAAAATAAAATTATCATTAGGGAAGATTTCCCTAACCGATGGTAACATCACTCCATCTAAAATATCCAAATAATTCCTCGCATTTAATCTTCCTTCGATTCTCCAGCACATTCATAAACCTCCTCTATACATCCAAGCCCAAACATTTACAGAAAATCGTCCAGTCTTATCATTAGAAGAAATATAATTTTCATTAAACCTACTTCGAGGAGGTCTATAAACTCTAATATGGCCGTCATTATGTGATTGGAATACTTTTTCATCGGAAAAAATTACCCTGCCCCAAAAATTTAATGTATCGTTTAAAACATAATTTAAGGCAAATATTATTCTACCTTGCTTATGTTCTTCATTTAGTTTGTATTTCCGGGCGGCTGCACAATTCTTTAAATTAGTTTTTCTAATTCTTCTTAATGCGGTTGTTATTGAAGCATTGAAGTTTACTGCAACTTTTGCATGTCTTGCAGTATGGAATGGATTTTCCCTCAAATAATCAGTTAATGCTTCGTCTTGCTCCGCTGTAGTTATAAATGGTCTTCTAGTTCCTCTTTTTCTGCTAACAGTTTGATCGTTATCCCACCTTTTTTTAATGTTTTGAATCGTGGTTCTACTTCTATTTAACTCTTGTGCAAGTCGTCTAATGGACCAACCATCCTCTATTTTGGAAATGATTCGCATTTTATCGAATTCACTTAAATGTGCTGGCATCGTGGATAATGCGTTTTGTCAAATTTGACACATGTGTCCGTTTGTCATTTTGATTAGTTAAGTTTGGTTTACATAGGGAAAAAAAAGTGAACCAGTTTTATATGACGCGGAAGTGTACCTAACTCAATTTAATATTTTATATTCCATAATAAACATGTATTTTAAATATTTTGGCATTTTGTATCTAAGGTGTCACATCTCATCTAGAAAACAGAGTAAAAAAGAATACATTTCTTATGAACAGTGTCGCAGAACCATCGGCCGTACCTAGGGAATGTCACCCAGGGTTACTGCCTGGATCTACACTGCCATCATCAGATCCGTAAACTGGATCAAATTCAGAGAACAGCATGCCTCAATGCAACAGGAGGCATGAGAACCACACCAACCAGAGGGATGGAGGTGATCCTAGGTCTCACTCGCCTTGACATACACATCAAGGAGGTTATTTTGATGACCATGACACGCTTACGGTCTACCGGTATACAACCTGACGTAGGATCTGGTAGATTGAGACGTAACCTATGGCGTGAGGCACTCAATGAGGTCCCACTGCTGCAGGCAAATACGGACGCAATCTCACCACAATATGCCTTTCACAGGCCCTACAAGGTAATCATTAAATATAACACACAAGACACATCAGAAGAAGGCGCACTCCGCATCTTCACGGATGGCTCTAAAACCAATATGGGCTCAGGATGTGGAATTTACTCCAGATCTCTGAATCTAAACATCAAATGGGCGATGGGCTGTAATGTCAGCGTTGCTCAAACAGAGCTCACTGCTATCTACATCGCCGCAAAAGAGATTACCAAAAGAAACACCACAGGTAATAAAATTCACATCCTTACGGATAGTAGACAAGCACTACTAGCCCTGAACAGACCACGTATCACATCAGGCCTAGTACTGGAGTGTCACCTGTCCCTGATCGAAGCCTGTAGCAGCAACGATGTCACTCTGGGCTGGATCAAGGGCCACAGTAAACCGAAAGGTTAGGTTGCCGACTCACTAGCCAGGAAAGCAGCCTCCCAAAAACTCTTGGGACCTGGCACTTTCATTGGTCTGTCGGCGTCGGCTATGATTGACCTAATAAAGGAACACTTCCTTGATAAGTTTAAGGGTATATGGGACGATGCAGAAGGTTGCAGGCTTGCCAAGGAACTGCAGCAGTATCCGGACAGCAAAGTAGCCAAAAAATACATGACTATGAACAGACAGAACCTTCGGACAGCCACGGGTATTCTGACCGGTCACTGCCACCTACGAAAACACATCTACAGACTGGGTCTGTCTGACACTTCACTCTGTAGGGGATGTGAACAGGAAAATGAGACTGTCGAACACATTCCTTGTGAATGTCCGACACTCTCTCAATTTATTTTTTTTTCTGTATTCGGCGAGTACAGGCTAACACAAGCCAGCATGAGGGAGCTTACTTCCGGCGATGTTATCGCCTACTTCAAACAAGTAGGCTGGATGACGAGACAGAAGGAAGTCTGAACCTCAGAAGGATGCACAATTGGCCAATTTTATTGTGGCCTAAAATTTTTACAGATACAGATGTACATAATTATAATAATTCATCAATGTCACTAACATTTCTGGACAGAATATGCTTTGCTCACGGTATTCGATAACACTTTTTCATAAAAAAAGGCAAAAAACAATAAAATTAGAGAAATTTTATTCAACAATGGAGCATAAACGAAAAGTTTTTGCATAATTTGTATCGCTAGTAGAACTTGAGGTATGTATGAGCTCATACTAGAAATATTTACGTGCTTTTTGAATTAATATCAAATAATGTCCAACTGTAAATAAGGTTTCAATGGGAATATCCTGTTTTAAAATTAGACTATGATCCCATGGGGAAAAAGTGTCGCGATTTGAAACAGCAGCAAACCCATTCAGATCGATAGTTTATCTTGCCACCATCGGTTCCAGCACTATGGCGTTCATTTTTTCTTGTGCAGAAAAGCGCAGTGCACCTTTTTTTGTACGGCACTACTGTCAAATATTTATTTATATGTTGTATGATCTACAGAAACAAATCGCGACACTTTTTTTCCCATGAGCTCATAGTCTAAATGGTTTGTTGCTTTTTTGGTATTTACGACAATTTTTTCTGACGAGAGTTTGGCCCGTTTTGACATGCTGTTGACACCAATAGGCATGTTTGTATCCCAATAATTTTAATATTGTAAAGGCTTTCCAGCTTTCTTTACTTTTCTCTTGGTTACCTTAAAATTGACAAATGGGTCTATTTTTATATTAAATTTTTGATAGTACTTTTCTTGTAGCATGGTATTCCATATCCTTTTGATACTTGACTCTTTGTAGTCCTCTCTGATTTTTTCCATATTGTAAGCATAATCTTCCACAATTTTTCACTAATTCTTTGGATGAAGTATGCTTTGCAAGCTTATAATCTTTTATCAATAAAAACTGCAAAAATGTCACCGGCAGGAAGCTTTGAAGACACACGTATTTAGATATACAGATTACGAAAAGTCTATTCGAGCCATGCGATTTACACAAGTGCGACAAGGAAAATATGAGAGAAACACTTGAAAGAGAGAGAAGAATAATTGTGCGCATCCAGCTATCTGTAAAAGTTATTTCCAATTTTTGTCGGCAACGATGTTAAATAGCAATAATAATAATTGTTAAATCGAAAGCAGTGTATAGATTTTATTTATTGCAGATTGTAATTTGTCCATTTATTTTCTTGAACTAGGTATATTATTTTATTTTTATCTGTGTTGATCTCACTTATTTTTCAAAAGTCAATAATATTACCAATCTCGAATTTCCCGTATTAAAAGTTAAATGCAAAATAAGATAATTATTCCTAAAAAAGTACCAAACATTTTAAACTGGCAACGCTGCTTTCATATCAGATTGGTAGTTGGAACTGAAAACACGCCCAACGCTGACTACGAACAATTATTCTTCTCTCTCTTTCATATTGTCCTTGTCGTACTTGTGTAAATCGTATGGCTCGAATAGACTTTTCGCGATCTGTATATTCTCCGATACTGTCTTTATAATGTCTGCATCGGATTATGTTTTTTTTTTTAATTAGAAACACTCATTTTTGAACAGTACTAACCTGACGTTTTCTAACACAGTGACATTTTAAATAAATATCAGAATCATAGTAACAAATTTTGCTTTGACAACGAAAAAACAAAACGGAATTTTCAATTATATCTTTATTGCCGTACTTGAAGAGAAACATACAGATGCGGCAAATAATTATATTCTGTATAGCCATTCCGTGAGTGAAAGAGAGAAACCTACACAACAACACAGATAGAATGTCGTAATCCCCTCTACGGGAAGTGTATTCAGTCCAATCGAGTCTAAAGTAGTGGGTGTTTCATGGAGGGGAAGTATTTTGTTCTCTCTTTCACATATAGAATATAATGTATGTGCTCACTGTTGCTCCTATATGAGATAAATATTTGCCGCACCCTATTTAAATGAATAATATCTCGTTATCTTTTTTTTAATAAGCTAATTACTATCAAATAATTTGGGTCAAGTAATTTTAATCGTGAACCAGGCGTAACCGGATCGAAAATAGCACGGTTGCGGTGACATGAAGCTATTTAAATTATATTCTACTGATAAAAGGGATGTACAGTGGACGCAGGGGTGGATTTAGGAACCCTACACGGAAAAAAAATATTTGTTATATCAACTAAATTTATTTAGTCACTTTTATTTGATTAACTCGATTAAATTTCATTCATATCAAATACTGAATGTATTCGTCCAAGGAAATATTAAAATTGCCGAAACAAAATGGAATTGTCGACCTAATCCTAGAAATTTCTTGAACCAAAAATGGCCTTATCAAGTCAAGTATTTCCTAATTTACATCAAAGTATTATAATATTATCTCAAAAAAATGATTCATTCAAATCAAACAAATGAACACGCTTGATTCAAATATACACTTGTCAAATGAAATATATTTTAACTTGCTTTAAGCGAATAATATTATTAACTCAAATATAATATTTGGTTGACTCAAACAAGTGAATTCGCTCGGTTCAAAATAAATTTTTTTAAATGAAGCATTTTTCAACTCCTTTCAAGCGAATTATAATATTAATTCAACCTTAATATTTGCTTTTCATTCAAGCACGTACACTATCTTGTTTAAAACAAAAAATGAATTGGTTTGGAACTTAAAATCACTGAAGTAACCAATTTCAACAGTCAATTTGAACTATTTATTCTTGTTTGTTTCAATAGATGCAATAGTTCAATCGGAATAATTTCATATTTGTATCGACTGATTATCTGATTCATTCAAAATGTTCTTGCTTAGTAGAGTCTCCTGTTTCTATCTATCACAACGTTTTCACTTCATTCTTCATTTTATATTGTTCTAAGATGTTAGATCGTTAGGTGAGTGATAACCTGTTGTCTGGAAATTGTTCTGGATTAGCGGATTATTCAGGTAAATATAATTATGTATTCTATTTACAAATATTATATTATCTCGTTTCTTCCGGAAAAATGTTCATTTTTGTTTTAAGATGATAGGTAGTTTGTCTTGTATCAGTTGTATCTTAAATCGCATACATCACATTCTAAACGAAACATGAATTTAAACTGAGATTAAACCCGGTTTTAAACAGTAATGTATTTTTTACAAAGTTACGGTACTTTGCTTATGATCCTACCTAACCTAACCTACCTAATTGGAAATGTAAGGTAATGTGTCATTACCTTCACTTTAAATTTGTTATATTCATCATCATTAACTTGCAAATTGTTAATTCTAAGCGTAATAGTAGAGCTACCTAAATTCAGTGTTTGAGAAAGGGACATGTGATACATTCATTGGGGCTGCATTTCGTATATTTATATTGGAAAATTCAAGAATTTCCTTTATGCTTGTTTAGGACATTCATTAAACTCTATTTATTTTTATTATTACTTCTTTGTAGATCAACATATATGATTTGATTTTCCCTGATGCCCTTATAGTGAATTTGCAAGTGGATTGGTTCCAATTTATGGAAAAGTTATTGCGGTTGAAAAGAAATGCAGTTAGTGGAAGTTTGATTTTATGTTTTAGAAAATTAATATTTTATTTTGTTATTGTTTTTTCTTTTTAAATAAAATGCTATGAAGTAAATTTAACTTTTCTTTTTTATAGCACTCATTATGTTATGTCAACTTAATTTTTATATTAAAATTAGCAATCAGTTGATCAAACTGATTGCATTTCAAGTTCAATCAACATATTATACTTTTCAACTAAAATATTTAATTTATCGGATAAATTCTCAAAATTACCGCAAGCAATTAATTTTCTTGATTTGCTTATGAATTTCGTTGATTTAATAATTTTGTTATTCAATTTAACAACATAATTCTTCACCTGAATCCAAAATTTGTTCCGAACCAAGCAAAAAAAAATTGATATGATGAGAACATTTGTTCATTAGATCATTTATTATAATTTGTTCAACAAAAAAAATTGACTAAATCATTATTTTTTTTCAATTGATTTGATCATTTTTCAGATTCAATTCAACAAAATATTCACTATGTTGAAGCAATAATTTTATCAAAATAATTTATGAAAATGGTCCGGTTGACTAAATATTTGGTTCAGTCAACAAACAGTTAGTTGCATCAATAGTTAAACCCGCATTGAAACCAAGAAATTATTTTAATTACTCCAAAATAATATTTTGTCGTGCATATATGACACTTTAATTTAATTGATCCAAATAAATTTTATTTGAAACAACGATTCTTTTTTTTCCGTGTAAATTCCCCACCCTATACGAAAAAGATAATTTTTCCACTACTGGCTGTGAAGTTGACAATTATTGCTTCTTCTAGCAAACTGGTTAATAATTTTCTATTATTAACCTAGGTCAATAATGGACAAATTCAAATATTTTGAGAATTCAGGGATACTTCAACAAAAACTTGTGCAGTATAATTTTTTAAACCCAAGAGATTATCTTTAACATATTTGCTGCTTAAAATTACCTATCAAGATAAAATTATTTGAATAAAAATGCCATTAGTTTAAAATTCGCGCTCAACCAAAAATGACTGACGACCTAACGAATGCGTTCGTAATATATCGAAAACTGACAGTGTACTTGTCAGTCAGACGACGGAGTAAACACTTCTCGTGGTGCGTTTGTGAATTATTTTTAATTTTTTGTCTTAAATTTGGCTAGTAGTGGGACAAATTGTATATACACCATGGCCTTGAAGACAATTATTATAAACCTCGCACCTTATTCCGCTCGGAGCAGA